>VSMD01076006.1:0-50168 GCA_008750895.1 Mirza zaza
TATTTCTTTTTGTTTTTTTATTTACCTTTTTTCAATCTTTTTTTTTTTCCTATAATCCATGGAGCTGAATGATAGGCTTTCTATAGGACCTAGTTTTCTGGAAGAGACCAGTTTCGTGTCCATTGAATGGTCTGTCCAGGCCCCACGGTGTCCCTCTTCCCACCCGGGACTCTGCGTCCTTCTTCCGGCCTGTGGCTGAGGCCGTCTCTTGGTGGCAGGCAGGGTTGGCACAACATGGCTTCATCCCAGCTTTGTTACATGCGAAAGGTGTAGTTGGAAAGCTCTGGAGAGAGGGGCACCTGCACCTACAGACTTGATTCCAAAACACCCGCAGCAATTCCTCACCCAGGACCTGAGGAAGTTCTGCCTGGGATACGGTGACGGTGACACGTGACACATCCCCAGTGCCTCCCGGGAAGTGGGTGAGAACTTTTGAACGCATGAACCTTTTCCAGTCAGAGTTGCCTAGGGATTTTTAAAACTTCCATTTTGGGAAGGAGGGGTAGTTATTTTGGTGAGATTGTGGTCTCGTGGTTAGACCTTGTGACTGGGCGCCTTGGCCAAAGGGCTCGAGTTCTTTGCCAAGCTTTTCCCCCGAAACTTGAGTTTGCCAGTGACGATTCAATCCAAAATGTTGCTTTTGGGCCGCCGAACACGCTTTGCTACACAGTTGAGTTTGGCTGTCTGGATTTAAGGCCGGGCGAGGGAAGGCCCCCATCTGACATGGCCTTTACACGTTTGTCCCCTGAGCCAGGGGATGGCATAGTATAGCCCACAGGCTGGCACTGACCTGCCACCTCTTCTGTATGGCCAGTGAGCCAAGAATGACTTTTATTATTTTTCAATGGTTGGAAAAAATCAAGAGAAGAATAACATTTTCTGACATAGGAAAATTATATGAAATTCAGATTCTGGTATCCATAAATAAGGAGCACAGCCGTCAACATGAGACACACATATATTGCCTGTGACTGCTTTCGAGTCGTGACAGCAGACTCGAGTAGTCGTGACAGAGATGGTGTGGGCCACAAAGCCTAAGATATTTGCTAGCTGGTGCTTTGCAGAAGAAGTTTGCCAACCCTGCCCTGGTCAAAAAAAGGGACAGACTCCTCTTGCCTGTCCATCTGTGGAACGGAGTGATTGAAAGGGAGCTCTGGGAAGCAGCGCTGGTGTTTGATCAAGGATGTGGGGTTTCCTGGCAACTTTGTCCTTGTCGTCGTCGTCATCCTCATCCTCCTTGGAGTTCTCTTGTTTCTTTAGAAAAGAAATTTGTACAAAGGCCTCCGTAGCTGCCATAAGGTGGCAGGTTCTCTGGGCAGCCCCTTCCCCATCCTTGCTACTGGCGGTAGAGTCACAGGGTGAAGGTCCCTTCCTGGGAGCAAGCTCTGGGGCTGCAGAAGGTACTACTTGCATCTGAAGCTATTTCCTGAAGGAGGCTTCTGATTTGGAAGACCCTTCCCATTTACCTTGTGGGAGAGAAGAAATTAGAGATGCTTATCACCTTTTGCTTTTTGCAGGCAGTTTAACCGTCTTTTCAGCTGCTTTGGTTCCTTTCAGGCCATTGGGGCTTGTATATATTTCAGGACTTTGCTCACAGGTCTAAAGCTTAACTTAAGCTCCCTGAGACATATCATAAAATACAGTTTGGGAGGAAAATCCTAATGGGCCATGATCAGAACATTATTATTCAACAAAGGATGAAATGCTTAAGCCAAGATGGCCTTATTCTATCTATCTATCATCTATCTATCTATCTGTCCATCCATCCATCCATCCATCCATCCATCCATCCATCCATCCATCCATCCATCTATCTGTTCTAAAAAAAGAAATGAAAGTTGAGCAGACTCCATTCCAGCAGTTTTCAATGCAGGAATTCCCACAGCCCCATTTGATTGCAGTTTGTTGAAAAGCTTAATGTTTTTGTAGGCAATTCATAATTTCCACGTTGAACAGCCTAAGAGGAAGAGAGCTAGAGCCCACTGTTGTTTTTATAGTGGGATGGTGGGAACTTTTTTCTTCCCCAAAAGGGTATAAAACTGAAGTTGAACTGTTGGGAAAACGTGGCTCAGCGTTCCAACCCTTTTGTAAGTCTGAAATGCCACCCCCCTTCAGGTCTTCCTTTAGAACCCAACAGAATAGAATTTCCTGCTGCTTAATGTCTCCAGGAAGGAAAAGATTTTCCTCTAGGCTGTAATAGAGCTAATTTCCTTTTTCTTACTTTTATTTATTTATTTTACGTAATAATAAGGACCAATTGTGGAAGATGAAGGAACCTGGGAAACGCATCACTTTTGGAGGAGGTTAATAGCTTCCTTTAAAAAATCCTGCCATATTACTTCTGGCCTTTGTGGAGGGAAAAAAAGAGAAAAACATCGTGACATAATACTTATTGCCCCAAAAGGCACCTCATCAGCCTGAATGCCAGTTAAGATTCAAGGGGGACAGGCTTGGATTTGTGGGTGCCCAGCCGTCCTGTGGCATCAGGTTGCATTGAGAAGGAGAGTTCGGGGCTGTCACTGCGGAGTCCCTGCCATCTGGATTCGGTTAGCTCTCTCTGGGCAGTGGGGCCGAGTCTCATTTCCTCCAACCAGTAATGTTATATAGGCAGTGATCCTGGGCTGCTCTAACATAATTGAAAATTATGTGTATTGTAGGCTCAGAGCGCTGAAATGTAGGCTCATAAAAATATGCGGTGCAGGTAGCCCATGGAGATTGGATGTGGCACACAATGAAGCTTTTATGTAAAGTAAGAATTATAAGTCTCCACGTTCATACTGCATCACGGGTGTGACGGTTCTTGGGTGGGGTCCTCAGGGCAGGTCTGACACCTTAGACAAAGCCTAAATTTCCTACTTCTGTGGAGCTGGTATTTGGATGTAATCAAATCAGTTTTGCAGATGGCCAAAGATGAAAACTTATCCACTAATTCACCCCCCTCCCCCCCAGGATAGTATGGGGGTGTAGGGCGATGTCAGCTGGGCTTGGTGTTTTTGTTCATGGGTTTCTATGAGATGGCGAGGTGAGCGTTGGCGGGTGTCCATTCTGGTTGGCCTCAAGGAAATGACTCTATTGAGTGGTTTTGACCAATGCAGCCCATATATTTATGTGGCAAGTGAGAATGGGAAGGAGTCAGGGTGAGACAGGGCAGACTGGATTTCCCAAGCCCTCTGGCTCAGGTTACAGGGCTGAGAGAGACCTTGGGGTGATTTCGTCCCCAGAGAAGGTATTTGGAAGTGGTTTGGTTGTAAGGATGCCTGTTGGTATTTACTGTCTGAGGGCCTAGCACCCTGGAAGTCCTTCAGCATTTGGGGCAGGACTCCCCCCCCCCCCCACATCGCAGATCAGACAACTCCTCGACATACAGATGAAAAACCGGAAATCCATCGAAGCAAAGGGGTTCGATGCAAGGTCTTGCGGTGAGCTACCGACAGAGTCAGACTAGCAACCAGCTTGCGCGCAACAGGCTTCTAGGGAAAAAGCTCTGGTGTTGTAAAAGATGCACCTATCTTGTGTGGATCTAGGGTGGAAAATCGATGTGCACTTTGGCAGGTAGCTCATGGGCTAGGATCTTCAGCTTCAGGCATAAGCGAGTTTGGCTTTAATTTGTTGTGTCTTCAGGGAACCTGTGGACTGGCTTGTGGATGGCTTTGGCCCCTCTGTCTCTCACGTGATTTGTGCAAACTCTTCTTTCTGGCCTGCCCTTTGTGGTCCTTTTTCTTTCTATTGAAATCTTTCTGACTTATATGACCTAACTCTGTGCAGCCTTCTGCAATCTTAGAAATTCTGTCTTCTGTCTTGGCACTTCCTGGGCACGAGTCCTGCAGTCTCTGTCACAGTGTCACTGCACCCTCGACTTACCTGTGCGTGGGTTGGTGCCTTCGTGCCTGCGGAAGCCCCCAGAAGGCAGATGCCTTTGTATCTCTCTAATGCTTAGCAAGAAGCCTGTGCATAAGCAAGCTGTAATTGGTGTTCATTGAGTAAAGTGTTTTATAGATTTAATATTCTAAACTAGCCATTTATTTTGCTTGGGGTTTCTGCAATGATCAACATGGCTTTTATTTATCCTCCAAACTTCAACTGAGATACATTCATCACTTGGCCTTATCTGATACATGAGTTACTTGGCCTTGGGAGATGCAGAGGCTGGTGTGGATGTCCTTGTGAGCGTTGTGTCTAAGTTTTGTTTGGTTGTCTGAAGTTTTCCTGAGTGAAACTGTTGTAATGTTACCGACAAAAGTCAAGTGTCTGGGAGTGGCTTGTACATGTGCTAAGCATCTCTGATTGGGCAAGCCACCTCACCCCAGTTCCCCACCTGCAAAACAGGGAGTTGGATCACTGATTGTTCACATCCCTCTGAAAGCTAAAGTAGGTCTCTAATCCCTCGTGTTCGTTTCCTACCTCCAAGAAAGGTGGGGACAGACATAATTGGCTTATATATATATATTTTATTTCTGTGGTAAACACGTGCATATTTCAGAATTTCTCTGGTCTTTTGAGATGAGTGTATACCTTGCATTGTGCCCTGGAATTCTTCCAGGAAGTATTTTTGTTGTATAAGCTTTTGGGTTGGATGAGGAATTCTGTGCTCACCTTACTCAAGTAGGTTCTGCTACCTAAAGGACAGTTGCACATATGTACTCAGCTTTCTTTAGTGAAGGATGATGGCATTTGAAAAATGAAGGTCATGAAAGAGCAAGTTTGGAACTGATGGTCTCCTAGGATACTTCTGGCTTGAGATTTGTGTTTACTTTCTTCCTTCCAATAGCTCTGTGTTCTATCCTCTACTCCCACCTCCTTTCCCCCTCTGAATAAGGTAGTATAGTATTAATGAAATCATTGTACCTTAAGTAGTTGCTAACATTAATGTTCTATATATGTGCCTATTGAACTTGAGTTCTAAGGAAGAGCCTACTGGTATTGCATGCTTTTTTTCTTTCCTTATCTTTTGTTATTGTTACTGTTATTTGCATGCTATGATGTGTTTCAGTTTCTGACCCACGTTACGGTTATTTCTTGGGCTGGCTGTTCAGCATTTCTTTTCTGCATTCACTGTTTTCCATTTCCATTTTTGTTTCCTCCCTCCAGTATCTCCAGATGAAATGGCCACTGCTTGATGTCCAGGCAGGGAGCCTGCAGAGTAGACAAGCCCTCAAGGATGCGCGGTCCCCGTCGCCAGCACACATCGTCGTAAGTACCTCCCCAAGGACGCTTGCTTCCTTTATTGGGGGTGACGAAGATATGTTCTTGTGATGACAGGCCTTATTCGTTAGTTTTTCTTTCTTAAAAAAATGGTTTTGGGAATATTCTTGGATATGGTTTGTATCTGTAAAGTACTTACTTGCTTTCTGCTATCGGACCTTAGCGATTGTAACCTACCTGGAGGTTTTCTGAATTCATTCCTCCCTGTATTGAGTCTACCCTTGTGGGCTGCAGTTACTAGGACATGATCTCCATTGTCTGGGGGAGACTAGTGGTATCAAAGCAATTGCAAAAATACAATTAGGGAAGGTGAGATAGGAGGAAATCAGAAAACTCAAAAGGGGAGTTCTGGATTTGGGAATTTCCAATCTCTTTGCAAAGTAACACATAAAATAACGTTAGAAAAATTTCACCTGGGCTGGCTGATTATAAACCCAGAATAGTAATGAACATAGAAAGGCTAAAATTAAATTTAATCTCTATAGCTATGGCTTTGAAAGCATATGGGTTTGATAAAGAAAACATTGTTTTTAGTACTAAGAGACTACAACATAAAGTATGTGTCTATGTATATTATTAATGTACATTCTTAGGGTTTTGTAGGCTCTGAAAGTGGAGTTTATAAATTAACTTCTTGAGAAGATAGCTCAGCCTGATTAGAATATTTCCTTCTATATATTTATATCATGAGCTGGACTTCAAATTTTTGAAATAATTAATAAAAGACATTTTTATAATGAATCTGTAACATGTAGAATTATGCAAAGCATGAAACAATCAATTATTTTAAGAATTACAAAATTTTAGCAATGAATATATTTTGCTTCTACATTGTAATTTCTAAAAATTGCAAAATAATTTTCTTAGGTAGAAAAATCTTAAGATGCATCGTGTCATTTTGGGCCAACTGCCTCCTTATTTTGTAGCTTACTGTAGTTGAGTATATATTATCTAATGAGTTGTGCCTCTGTTGTATGTGTGTATATATATCACAAAGTCATTTATTTCTGTAAAGCCACATTTTGAGTCATTTGTGAAAATGTCTTCTCATGGTATAAATTAAGCACGTAGAGAGAAGGCCGACATTTGCTAGAAGCTTCCTCCTTCTTCCAACCCTGTGGTAAAACGGATGCTCATTATTATGTATGCTCCTGTATTGTCACGATTTCAGGGCCGGAATTGACCTTAGGTCACCTAGGCCGAGTCTGCTCTCAGAAAAGGAAACTGAGGCCCAGAGATGCCTTAAGTGAATTGCCCAGTGTCACACGCTGCGTAGTGGCCAGAGTGAGGCCTGGATCCAGTCCTCTGCTCCCCCTCCCGGGCCTTGCGGCGTATTCTCTCCTGTGGGAGGTGAAAGCAGCTTTCCAGGGCTGGTTCTGTTTTGCTTACTATAAATCGGGTCATCATTGGGGACAGCGGCCTAGGCGTAAAGAGCTTGGTGGCTTGGGGTTTTGAGGGAGGTTTCTCTTAGAGTGAATGGCACGTTAAAAAAAAAAAGTCTTAACAACATACAAGGATTTTTCTAAAAAGTGTGACAGTTCTAGAGACCTAGAGGGTAAATCGAGGAAGCTAGTCCATTTCACTTTCCTGCCTCCCTGAGTTTCCCAGTGTGGGTCCAGCCTTTGAAATTGATTTCGCTGCTTCTGGAAATGCCTGGTGGGAATTTCCCACTTTTTTTTTTTTTTTTTTTTTTTTACGCTACAGAGAAAGGACGTTCCAATCTCTTTGAATCATTTTCTCTCTTCCAGTGTGGAGAGAAGATGTGGCTCCTAGGAGGGGTTCCGAGTGGACGCAGCCCCCGGGGCTTGTGGCGTAGGGTCCCGGCGCTGTCCCAGCGAGAGTTGCTCCCACGCAAGGGTGAGGGCATGTCCACGTGGACGAGAGGCAGTGACCCGCCCACCCCCATGTCCCACAAGAACACTTGCCACAGTGTGGGCCCTAAGTACCTCATTTTCTTGTGTAGAAATTAACGATCTGGAGGAGGTGGCAAAATATTTTTTCCAGAGTCTGTGTGGATTTTGGCGAGGCGAGGGGACTTAGGTTCCTTTTTCCTCTGCTGTGTAATAGCAGGCGTGTTTACCATAGCAACCACTTTGGAGCACACACAGCACCTTTTAGACGAAGACCTTTGTCCAGTGGAGCCACAGCTGGCAACTGTAATATGATCTTTTTATGCTTTCTGCTGTGCGCTTGGGGAGCTGGGAATGGCCACTGCCCAGAGGTTATAGACTGGTGGAGGAAGGTGGGTTCTAGGAGGTGGAAGAAGAGAAAAGTCATACACTTGGACCAAAGGAAGCCACATTTGTGAATTGCTTGCTGCTTGTCGTGAATGGCGACTTTGGTCATATGAGTCAGCCCTGTAATTTTGTACATTTCTGTGTTCTTCACCTGACACCAGCAGGTGAGAAGGAAGATGTTCTGGGCAGGGGGAGGTAGTAGAGGGAGATGGGGAAGTAGGGTTGAAGAAAGAGGGGCTGTGGACCTCTTCATCCGTCTGGTCATCTGTAGTGTTTAGGATTGAGAATCCATGCACCTTGGGACTGCAAATTTATGATCACCTTTTCACTGAACAGAGGGCGATGTGTCAACCCAAACTGACCCTGCCTTGGCAGGCACAGTTTTGTCTGTATTTATAAATGGAGCATTCTGAGTCCTGGCTGTTACATATTTGGGTCTTCGTACAGTTTGCCATTGGCCAGAGGGTCTGGTTTGTGTTTAGATTCTCTAATGAAGGATACTATAACTTTTCTCCAGACAGTTGGGGCTCTTTCTCACACTTTGTTTTTCATTCTTTTAAGTAAAATGTTGTCACATCAGTGTTTCATCAGACATGTTTCAAAATAATTGTCTAAGGATTGCTTCCTAATTTCTCTGAAATTTGGATTTATTGTAACTTTGGGGCCAAGCTATTTCATAATTATTTTTTATGTTTCACTTTGAAAATAAAGAAGTATTCCGTGTTCACTAGTAATCATTAGGGACTATACTATCACAGATTGCTAAAAAAAAGAACTTTCTACAATACCCATTTGGGGCAGAATCTTCATTTAGGAATTTGAAGCATTTTGTTGAATTGTCTTAATCTGATTGGATTTCTTTTTCATGTGGTATGTGGGTTACCATGTTAGAAAAAATGGATGTGTAGACTAAATGTTCTTAACAAGTGGAATTCAAGTTATCAAATAAGATTTTAATTAGTAAATAAACTCCGTAAATTTTAGTTCCTGCAGCTGGTACAACATCTTGTTTGCTATAAACCAGTAACTCCTAATCTGTGTTCAGAGGAGAGAGGGAATCATTCTTCAGGGATGATGTTTTGAGCGACTGGCCAAGTAATGGGAATTTAGACAAGGACTCAGCCTCTCTCTGCCTGCCCTCTCTCTTATTTTCTCCCCACACTCCCCTGCAAATTCAGTGGCTTCTAAACAACTCAGAGACAGTAGCCACGAGTTCCAAGATCCCTCCCTCCCACCCCCTTGCCCCCACCCTTCTCAATCTCATTTTTTAATTCACACAACGAGCTCTTTTTCTTTCTCAGTGGAGTTTTGAAATTTATATTTTTAATTCTTTGCTCCTTTTTTCCTCTTACAAAATGAGTGCCAAGCTGCTGAGTTGTGCTGAGTGGTGGTGCTTGAGTCAGTCTTGGCCGGTGAGCTGGGGGGTGTTAGCGGCTCCCTGGATAGCACCCCCGGTGTCTTTGCTGTACAAAGACTTTCATTTAGCTTCCTTTGTACCCAGCAAAAAAAGATTCTGTACCCAAAATGGTGGTATTTTGGTATAGTATGTATCTTGCAAAACGGCAAAAGGCTTCAAAAGTTCCTACAATTTTATCTTGGGGGTTTCCTTTTGAAGTCGATGTGGAATTTTACCTTGGGGTGGATTTCTAGTGCTTCTTGGTCTTGTGTGTTTTGTTGTGTGGGATAAGAAAGCAGACTGAGTGCCGAGGAACAAAGCCTGCCAGACTGTGCTGGTGTACTTTTCTTGTTGTTGTTGCTTAAATGCTAGAAGAGAGCGAAAACTCTTATGGAATAATACACAATGGGTAGAACTTCAGAGAGGTTCTCTGCTGTCTGTGCCGAGTATTTTCAAGCAAGCTCAGAGGGCATGAGGAACCTTTGCTTTTGTTTCTGAAGAATTTGGGGAAACTGACTCATAGTTAATAAAAAAAAAAAAACCCAAAAGGTAGCTTGTGAGCATGCTGTGTGTTATTAAATACATGTGATGTTTTGATGGGGTATTTGACCTGGGTTGTATGTTCCCTGCCCCACCAGTGTTCGCTGGGACATGGTCGCTAGGAGGCTGCTCCATGCTGAGGACCAGCAATAGCCCTGCCTGTGTGGGACGCCTCGTGCCAGGTGCCATCAGCAGTACAGGGCCCATGAGGGTGTGGCCAGGGAGACCTGATTGCCACCCAGAAGTTGGTGGGGATCATAGGCTCCAGGAGGAAATAACATTAAAAATGAGATTTGTAGGATGGAATGGACTTGGCCAGGTGAAGGCATGGGAGAAGGGGTGGGTGGGGAAGAGGCAGAAGGAAGAACAACATGTATGAAAAGCCTAAAGGAGAGAGAGTTGGGCTGGGAGAGAGGCAGAAGGTCAGCAGGATGGCTAGGGGCAGGGCAGGGCACAGGAGCATGGCCTGGGGTGTGGGGTGTGGTGAGTCTGGCATGGAGTCTGACACCGGGGATTGTCCAGGGGTCCGGCTGTTACCACGAGGGCTTGTGTTAGGCTGCTGGCTGTGGGGATGGTGAAAGTGGACAGATTGGGAGGGCACATAAGCAGAATGTGCTGGTGGATTCAATGTTGGCCTTGAAGTACAAGGGAGAGTCAGAGGTAGGTAGGTGGGGACAGTAGTTCACCAAATGGGGCGTATCAGAGGAGGGACAGGTTTGGGGTGGAAGAGTTGTCTTTTTGGAGAGATCGTGTTCACCAGTGATTGGATTATTGATTCAGTCATTGACTTGCAGATATCTCATGTGGGAAAAAGCACTCCAGACACAGAGAGTGGAGTCAGTGATGAACGATAATAATAATAGCAAAGAAGACCGTAAAGCTTCCTGCGTGCCAGGCGCTGTTCTAGGTGCTTACAGATGTCGTGTTACCCCTGTTGTACTGAGGAGGAGCTAGGCCCAGGGACAGTGGCTGTTTGCCTAGTTGTGGGGTCAAGGTGTGGAACGGGGCAGCCTGGCTCCGGAGTGCACGTCTCGCACCCACTGCAGGGGTGGCTGGAAGAGAGACACCTAAACAGCTCTGAGCACACAAGGTGTGTGATGTGCCTGGCGCGGCCAGTGGCAGCCCCCAGCCCCAGCTGGGCACAGAGGGCCTGGCTCAAGGAGGCCTCCAGGCTTCCCTGGAGAGCAGGGCATGCGTAAGGTTGGCTGGAGACTGGTTTCTGGGTGAGCCTTGTGGCTGCTGCAAAAGGCAGCCGTGGGGAGGGACAGCGAGCTCTCGGTGAGGCTGGGGTGTGGACCTGTGCTGATCTCTGAGCGCTTTCCCTGTGCATCGTCTCTGATTCCTTTACTTCACATGTAGTTTCTTTGTTGCTATGTATTTACTTTATCCGTCTATTTGTGACTCAGCCCCACTTTCTAGAATACCTGGTACATGTTTCTTAACAGCAGTTGAGTCAGAACTTTCCCATTTCACAGACAGGGCCACGGTAAGGGTGACTCACTTGTCCAAGGATATAACATGAGCCTGTGAGCCTCGCAAACATATTATTATTTTTATAGGGAGCGCTCTGAGGGCCTAATATGAAGGACCAGGCAACCAGGCCACCCTTTTGGGGGGAAGAAGTGATAGGCGAGATCAGTTGTGCTTTGAAGAGAGTGAGTGGTGCGGACCCCAAAGTGTACACCGGGCTGCAATAGAGCCTGTGAGCCAACGGCCTACACTTCCTTCTCTTCTGGAAACTCTACCCCATGGTGAAGAGTTCCAGAGTTCTTGAGCTTTGGGTTCGTGGTGTGGCAGGTGACCACCATGGTGAGAGAATATATGCCATCGGAAAGGATTATGTGACCTTAGTTTTAGCCCCGTTCAGATTAGAATCACAAAAATGTTCAGGGCCTTAAAGTCACATGCATGTTACCAACTCCCTTCTCTTGTTTCTCACTGTGTAGTACCCGTTTTCCATGTTGTTCCTGAACCCATCAACGGAGATGGGGGATCCAACTCGTTCATGACTATTTCTTTTTGGTACAACATGGACTCTTAGAGTGAGCTGAACTCTCTTCCCTTGAAATACTCACTCCTTGATTTGTGTCTTGCTGTTTAATTCTGTGTATGCTTTAGGTTACATGTCTTAAACATTTGAAGGTAACTGTTGTACATCTTCCCCCTGACTCTGCCTCAGTCTTCTTTTCAGAATTATCTTCAGTTGTAATTCAAATCTTAAATGACTGATACCTTAAACTATTAAATAGTTAAGGATGGGAATTGCTAATTTTTGATTTAAAAATTCAACCTCTGAAGTTGGTGAAATTAATTTTTGAACACAGCTTTTCCTCATTTTCAAACTTTATGTTCACTGTAGACAATTTGGCAAATAGCCCATAATCTCACCACTTGGAGATTACCTTATGAATAATTTGGTATATTTCCTTCTAGGCTTTTTCCTCTGAGTGTATGAATATTTATATTTGTTTTTAACATACTTGAGTTCATAGCTGTGCTCACTATTTCCAGCTTTGTATTTATTTAAAATGAAAATTGCCGTTGTTAATAAGTACTTCCCCATGTCATTAAAATTCTTAAGGATTTTTAATGACCACATAACACTCCATAATATGATTATACCCCAGTTTACTGCATCAATGCCATATTGTTGGGCCTTCAGAGTGTCTCCTTTTGTTTCCTCTCTTCTGAATAATACTCTGATGACCATTTTTGTGCATAAATCTTTGCACCCCCTTCCCCCATACCCCTTTTAGTATTTTCTTGGGATAGACCTCTAAGGATAAAAGGTAAGTAAAAGAGGTCAAAAGTGTTAAAAACATTTCTTGGCATATAGCCACAAATTATTTTCCTGAAGGGTCTCAACCTTTTTTAACTGTTAGCAGTATGTGAGAGACTTACTATGATCAGAATGATTTTTAATGTCTCTGGGGAACTTAACGAAAGAAGTTCAGGCTTCGCTGGAGAAATGTCCCTTAACTCCACCTTACGCCAGCACAGAGACCCAGTCATCTCCAAAGCCATCCGCCTTCAAAACAGGCAAACAAAAGGGTCATTTCTTAAATGATAAGTAAGTTTCAAAGCCAGCTGATGCGTTGCTATTTTACTGAATTAGGCGTATTCATTTTAGACAATTCAAAGCATAACTTTTACATGCTTCAGGCTCACCTGAGGCCCCCAAATAGACTCTGTACCCAAATAGACTCTGTACATTTAGGGCTATTTTAGAGGTTTTTGAGGATACCCTTATAACCCCAAATAAGTGTAGAGTTTTTTTGTCATCTCTGTTTTAATGGCATATCCATTGGGCAGAGGTAATATTTATTTGGTGCTATCTATGAGCTTGGTCTGAGTCCAGGAAAGCCTGGATTACGTTTCTGGGAAAATGTACCCACTTGTCCAAGATACTATTGGTTCCAATGTTGAAGGTCAGCCCATAGTGAATGTGGGGAGGGCTGGTGGCCTCAAATCAGCTTTTTTTTTTAAAGGCGAGCTAGAGGTGAAATTTATTGAGGGGGGACAAAGATAGGATTATAGAGCAAGAGCAAGATACAGGTTTACAGACCAAGACACATGTGCCACAGATGCCCACTGGCGCCCTTGTTGTAGCAGAAGAGCTCAGATTAGCTCTTTACCGTTTCTCAACGTTGGGTCCTCTTGTGCTTGGGGGGGAGAGTGTTTGGCAGCTCAGGGCTAGCATTTCCTGACATTTCTTTCACTGAGTGTTAGCAAGGTTACTGGAAAAAAGGGTTCTCTTCCTAAAATAGGGTTGGAGAAAGAACTGGGTTATGCAAAGTGAATGAGTTTCTTTAGCAGGATCTTAACTCCACAGGGGGCCTGGAGCCCTTCCCTGGAAGAGGACTTCTCAAAGCTTCCTCTGCTGCAGAGCTCCCCCCACCCCACTTAAGGGACAAGACAGGGACCTACTTTGGAAAGTTGTTTTTGTTTCAGCACCTGCTCTGTTTACCAAGTGTGGGAGCCTGTTTTAAATTAACATGGATCTACTTAGAGCTAAACTCAGGGTTTTGACTATGTTTATCTTTCCAGTAAATAAAACAAAAGTGTTCGTTTGGCGCCCAGCCTGTCCTGCGTGTTATTTCTTGTCTTGCTGATTAACCCTGCGTAGGGGGCTTGCTTCTCCAACCAGACTGTAAGTTTCTTGAAGCCAGGGAGCCCCACGGTTTATTTCTTTGCCCGTGGCTTTCTCTCCTCCTGCTAGCGTGCCTGTTAATTAAGCAGGAAACCAGTTTCTGGTGAGGGACTGGAGTTGATTTAGTTTGGAACCAGTGTGACTTCATCGTTACCTCAGCGTGTTCAGAATCTTCTTGGTGGGCACGACAGCTTGTATCTGCATTGACTTTATACCTGTTGTGGGCAGCGTGTTTTAGGGAAATACAATTTTGCATTATGACACTGTGCATGGTTGGCCAGTAACTTGATAATCCACCCTTATACATTCCAGCTCACAGCAGAGCGTGTCTAATCACCACAGCAGCATTTATGTGGAATGTGGTTACACAAACGCACCAGCAAGTCAGGCTGGAGGGCTTCTATCTCCCCTCAGTCTTGATTTAAACCGACTGTTCCTTAGGGATCCTGGGATGGGACCATTGGACTCTTCCAGAGAACACCCATTTGGAAATCCAGGACTCGACTATCGATTATGGACAATAGGGTATGAGATACGAAGTTATTTCTTGATTGTTTTAATAGCTTTGCAGATCAGATTTTCATCTTTTTAAATAAATTATTATAGAAGGCGAAAACAACTGGATTTCAGAATTATCCCTCGGAGTTATACTGGGAACTAAGGAAAGAGGAGAGTGTCAGGCTGAAGCAGCCCTGGATAATTGTCGGAATATGGTTATTCTTGTCTGGGGATGCCTTCGCAACCCCGCTAACCCCCTGTAGCGGTCTGGCTGGGAAAGTGTATTGTGATGTCTGTTTTGCACCTAAGGGTGTGAAAATCAGCAACTTAGCGCTCTCCTGAGTGCCAGGGTTAACCTCCAGTCGGTTGCCACATAGAAGGGAAAGTGAGCCCGTGCAGAATCAAACTCTGTTTCCACCCCCTCCCCGCCTCCGAGCCCGCCACTCCACTCCCTGGGTTCAACGTCTCAGTAAAGATAACGGCATTTTCTGGTTGCTTAAGCCCCAGTCCTTGGACTTCATTCCTGATTCCTCCTTTTCTCCCAAATCCCACACTCACCCCGGCAGCCCATCCCGTGGGCTCACGACCCATGGGCACGGTGTCCTCTGTACTTTCAAAGTCCATGTGGCACTGGCCACTTTACACTACCTCAGCCGTTGCTACTGGAGTCCAGCCTCCCTTGGATGTTTCCAGAACGTCTTTGCTGGTCTCCTCGCTTCTCACCTTGGTGACTTCCCGTCCCTGTTCCCTACGGTTGGTTTCCATACTTGAGAGGGCCCTTTAAAGCCTTAGATTATATCACATACATGTATTCTGAAAATCTGAGGATAAATCTTGTCTTTTGAAAGGGGCTCAAAGCAGCTCTGAACAGACACTTGCCCTGTCACCTGACTGCAAGGTGGGACTTTGAGATTCCAGGGCTTCAGCCCGGGCACTGGCTGCGCTTAGAGTTCTGTGCTGGTGGAAGAGAGCGCACCAGAGTTCATCAGACCCTTGCTGGCATGGCACGATATGGCTGATGTCTTGGTTTTTGTCCCCCAAGTGGGACCCAGATGCCTCCTGATTGTACTGCGTCCAAGCCCTGCCTTTCCCCGGAGGCATGCTGTCCGTCTGTCCAGCTGCCGCCTGCCTGCAGTGGGAGGCTGCTGAGGACTTGGGGTTGCGTGATGCAATCTGTTTTCCAGCCGGAGCCTGCGTAGCGGGTGGCTCCCGGACAGTGATTAAATGCCTCAGTGAGGCTGTTTAATAGGCTTGAATGGGATGGGGTCACCGTGTGTCCAACTGCGGTGGGGTAAAGGCCTCTTGCCTTCCTGCTCCAAGGGCTCAAGCTACCTGTTCTTCCGACAAGGACACTGTCTGCCTTGCATAGGTGCCGGGGCGAAGAAAACAGCAAGCATTTAGGAGGGCTGGAGAAGGAAGGAAAGCCTGCAGCCCAGCCTTGGGATCGGTCCATCTCGTGGTCCCCAGAGACTCAGTGGGACGCAGGGTCCCAGTGCCAAGACCTGTCTTTGAGCCCCGCTTCTGACTCTTCCCCTTCCCATGGCCCCTAAGTTCGGACCCAACTGAAGAACACATGTGAGACTCTAAGAGGAGTGTTTTTCCCCAGCCCTTTCATAATCAGGGGAGAAGCCAACCTTAATGGGTGGAGATAGAAAATAAAATTTAAAAAACCTGTCTCAGTAACAGAAGGGGAGCGTGGCTGGGCAGAAGGGCTCCTGGTGAAACCTTTGGGATGATTCAGTTGGAACTCAGGGGAAAAAATTGTTTTTTTTGGAAAAAGGTAGCACCCCCCTTCAGCCAAACCCCATAAATGAAGGAATGTCTGAGACCCAGAATTAGAGTGACCAAGGCAAGACATTGTCAAAGGCTGAATAATGAATAAGTAAGTTTGACTGGCAAAATCCATTTCCATTTTTAGGACACAGCCAAGCATCCTTCTCTTCATCCCTCCTCTAACCCCTTTCCCATCCCACTTCTGCAAAGCGCTTGATTGACATAGCCTTTATTATCCTCTTTTCTTAAATTCTGATGTTGTTTTCAGGTACTGAGAATAATACCCATGTGCTGACCTCCCAGCATGAAAAATCAAACATTAAAAACCGAGTAGGGTTCTGAAGGTGACATTTGTCTCTGTGCCATATTTTTCCTGGTAATAGCACCCCCGCACCACCCCCACCCCTTTTACTATGGGGACACTCCTTTCCCTGTTCTGCTTGGGTCCTGTGTACGTGTGACGAGGCAGGGGGCAGGCCTGTGCTGTTTATGAGCCCTGTAGAGAGGGCTTACGTCGGTGGCCCTTTGCAACTCTGTTCATACGTACACACATGTGCTAGTGTGCAACCCCCTGTCCCCCACCAACTCAGTGAGGGACCCTCATTTGTAGAAGATTAAAATGGGTGAGGGATTGTCAGTGGTATAATTCTGTGCAACCAGCTCTAATCCTAGCCTATCCCATAAGGATGCCAATAAATACCTTAACTAGTTGGAGATGGTTTTCTGTCACTTACAACCAAAGGAGTTCTAACTAACAGTTTTCTAAGCCTTAGCTTTATAATCAAGAAAAGACTTGCTTTTCATTTGAATTTTTAATTCTTTTGAATTAAGAAATGCTAGAACATATACTGATTCTTCTGCCACTGTGTCATTAGAGACCCGTGTGGGCAGAACACACTTGTCTTCTGTAATAATGGTGGGTGGGTTTGTGCTAGTCTGAGGGTTACTTTAAGAGGGAGACATCATACACAGTCTTCCTCCACAAACAATTTCTAGAGAGAGGTTTGTATCAAAAAAGGAATTTCCATGCTTCGCTCTTGTGGTCACGGGGAATTTTGAAAATGAACTTTAAGTATTTTTGTGAAATTCCTGTTTTCATAGTTTTAGTTTCTCAGAGTTTTCTTTTTTGGCTCCTGCTGAACATATTCGTGTTTGCCCTTAAGCCTCCCTTATTTTTGTTCCTTGGACAAATGGAAGCACCCCCAGGTAATTAATAGTATGAAGTGCCGCTCTTTTAGTTGAAAAATGTCATAATAATGTATTAATGTAAATAACATTGTAATATAAATAAGGAGGCATCACTGCAACCTCTGTCACAACCTCCTACTTGTTAACGCGTTGTATTATTATCATTATTTGCATTATTATTTTATCATGGATAATTGGTGACAGAGCACATAGTTTGACTTATTGATCATTACAACTTTACTATCTGATGAAGGTTCTGTCCATTTCCCTGTAAAACATATGTCAACTATGAAAAGATTCTGCAACTCCAAAAGGCTAAAATTGCTGTCCCAAGGCCTTTGAGCTGAGTGCAGTGTTTGCACCTGGACTGGACACAAGGCGGCCTCTGCTTGGAGCGCTGTGTTGGGAGAGATTCCAAGGCCTTGTCTGTCCAGGCTCCAAGGGGAAGGATGCATTGATGGATTATTACCTGCCCAGGGTGACAGGGGAGAGAGTTTGGGCAATAGAGGTGTCACAGCTGTCACTTCTGTTCCAGGCAGTCGGGGAAGTGTCAGAACTTGAACACCCTACTGGATCTATCAGAGAAATGTCCATTAAGATGTCCTGGTGAACAGAAGTCTTACCAAATCACCTTTTAAAAACTTGTCCCAAATGAAATGGTGTGAAAGAGAACCTTTTTCGCTAGAACCATAACCGAGGATGTGCCCAGGGAAGGAAGTGAACCTGGGCTTAGGAGCTGGGCTGTGACTCAGCAGTCTGGATTTAAGCCACTTTGCTTCTCCCACAGCTGGGATATCTCCTTGCTGTCAGTGACAGATAACGTCTTAAAGACATGACACATGGGCCACACGTGATGTGCGGATTCAATTCAGCCCATTTTCTGTGCATTACTCCTGTGAATGACTGCAATGTACCTACTCACATTTCTGACGGTTACAAAGCTGGACTTTAGGAGTGAGCTCTACATTTCTCCTTTCCTCTTACCTTAATATTGAAAATTGTATGGTATGCTGGGCGCAGTGGCTCACATCTGCAATCCCAGCAGCTCTTTGGGAGGCTGAGGCATGAGGTTCGCTGGCTTGAGAACCAGGAGTTTGAGACCAGCCTGGGTAACATAGCGAGAGCCTGTCTGTACAAAAAAGTAATAAATTAGCCAGGTGTGGTGGCATGCATCTGTAATCCCAGCTACTTGGAGGCTGAGGCAGGAGAATCACTTGAGCCCGAGGAGTTTGTGGTAACGGTGAGCTATGATCAGGTCGCTGCACTCCAGCTTGGGCGACAAAGTGAGACCCTATCTCAAAGAAAAAAAAAATTGTGATTAAAAAAATTAAGATGATTCTAAAGAGGTTGATAACTTTAATGTTATCTAAACTTTTAATTTTGAAAGGGATTTTTTTTTCTTTTTTAAAATACAAACCAACTTATTCATCTAATTTGGTTTTTGGTGCATACCCTACGGTCCTCTTCCTGACTTATTTATCGCACTGTGAGTTCAAGGCTGATGTGAGAAGACACAGCACAGCTCTCATGCCAGCAATCTCGTGGGTAGGTTTCAGAACATGGTTTGAAAAATATAACCCATCGAGAGGCGGTAGGGACATATGGCGAGCGAGTGCATGGTTGGACGTCCGTGTGGAATAAGTGAGTGGGCAGAGAGGACATTTGTCAAGGAGGGGAGGGCGGGCCATTGGCTGGGGGGATAGGCGGAGGCTCCAGGGGTGGCCAGCGCCGCATGCAGAGGCCAGCAGGGCTGGGCTTGGCCGAGCGCTCTGGTGTCTGGATGCCTGTGTGAATTTCCTCCCAGAGTTTTCAGTTGGCAAAGTAGAATCTGCTGGATATGGCGCAAGGGTGTGGATTGTTAGAATCCTGCTGGGCGCAGGCGTGCGATACCAGAGGTCAGAACAGAAGCCAGAGGAAAGGGCTTATAGAACTTTTTGCCATGCTCTGTCCTGGAGCCTCAGTTATGACGGGATTGCAAATTGCACACCAGAGCTTTTGCTCTCCTTTGTGCTAGCTCTCTTGTTCCTGATTTTCTTTTAATATTAGACTTTATCCTAGAATTTACATATTGAAAGGGAACTCAGAGGTCTTATGGGGTGAAACCTTTGTTTTGATAGGTAAAAAACTGATACATTGAGAAACAGAAAGGTGAGTACAAGATCATGAATGCTGGAGGTTCACTGAGCACTTCCTAGTGCCAGGCGCTTTTAAAAGTAATTTACATAGTTGCCGGGTTTAATCCTCAGAACACTGTTACGTGTTAGCAATAGTTGCTATCCCATTTTACAGAGGAGGAAACTGAGGCTTAGTGGAGGGGAATGATGTACTGAAGGTCACACACAGCTGGTAGGTGGCAGGCTGGAATTTGAACGCAGGGAGTGTGATCCAGGGAGCGCGATTCCGGAGCTGGGGCGCTCACCCATCAGTACCGCGCTGCCTTAATCACAGACACACACTGGCAGGGAGGGGCCGGTTTCCGGGCACCAGACCAGGCTGGTGCCGGTCAGGCTACACCAGGGACCTGGAGCCTGTCGTTCTTTTGTGATGCTGCTAGTTCTTTTTGAGGAAATGAGGCTTTGTGGGTTCCTAGGAGGAAAAGCGGTGAACTCATGGCAAAAGAAAGGAACCAACGAAGGGAGGTTTGCATCGAGATGATATTTCATTTAAAAATGAAAAAATAATGAAAGGTATAAAGAACAACATAGCAAACACACACATGTGCATGCCATCTAAAATAACAATTATTAGCCTTCTCCCCTGTGTTTTCAAAGAACAAAACCAAACCTAAGTTCCTCTCCCTAGTCTATAATTGTTCCTACCAAGCAACTGCTACTGTCAAAACTTGGTGTGTCTACCCAGTTCAGGTTTTTATACTTTTCTACAATGTGTTATAAATAATGTTGGTGGCTTTTAAATTTTACTTAAGTAGTTTCATCTTTCATGTAGTATTCTGCAGCATGCTTTCCTTATTCACTGTTGAACTTGAATTTTACCTATCCTGTGCATTTACATTGAGTGTACTCATTTTAACTGCTATGTAGTATTCCATTGTGTGTACATGCTACAGTTTTCTATCTCTGTATTGATGGTTATTTGCTTAAAGTTTTTAAGATTCCAAACTATGCTGTAGTAACCATCCTTAGGCAGGTGTAGGCACTTGTGTAAGAGTTTCTCTAGGGTTCATACTGAAGTAGAGGACTTCACAGGGCATAGTTTTGCTGGTTTGGATTTTTATTCACATGCTATTGCCAAGCTCTCCAGAACAATTGGATCAATTCGTACTTCCATCACGAGTGTATAAACTCTTTCCCCATAATCTCCCGACACTTGATCTTGTCAGACTCAAACTTTTTGCTGATCTGATGAGTGTTCAGCGGCATCTTACTTAATTTGCATTTCTTTGCTGACTCCCAAGGTTGAACATCTTGTCATAGGTTTATTTTCTCCTCTGTGGCTTGCCTCGTTTAATCCTTTCTTCATTTTAAAGAATCACATAGTTTTCCCTTATTGATTTATAGGAGCTCTTTATATAAATTGGAGACTTAGTTATATGTGTTGGAGATTCTTTCACCCAGGCCATGTTTTTAACCTTTGCTGGAGGTTTCAAGTAAAGAAGTTTTAAATTTTAATAAGCACTGAAATTCATCAGTACTTTCCTTTATGCTTTAATTTTGTACCTACTCCGTGGAAGAACTCTAGTTTTGATTGGTTATCTGCTAACTGCTACATCTAAGGAAATTAATTTTCTTTGGTAGGAATCTAAGCCAGGGGTTGATTTTTAAACTAGGATTTAAATATTACTTAAAACAACTTGCTTAGAACAAGATGTAGAAACTGGGGACTGGACTCATATCTGGAAAATCTGAAAGCGCAGGGACAGTAAATCACTCTGGGTCACGTATTGCCAAGGCCCTGGGCTCCAGACTCTGGGACAGAAGCTTTCTATATTTTATCTCACCAGTCTTCCCAGCAGTCTCTCTTGAAGTAGGTGATTTTATCCTCATTTTAGAGATAAGAAAACCAGAGCTTAAAGAAGTTAGATAATTTATGAAGCAAGTTGGCAGAACCGGGATTCAAATCTGTGTCTTTCTGACCACAAAGCTTGTGTGCTTAGTACTACACTTCACTGCCTTCTTCCAAGTTACTTGGAATTTGTTTCAGTCCCAACATCCCAACATTATTTTTAATTTGAATCTAATTGGAGAGAAAGGGAGGTGAGGGTGGAGCACAGGAAGAAGGGGGAAGGGCCTGTGAGAGTCAATAATAGAAACCAAAAAGCCATCACTAGGAGGACAGTTCAAAAGGAATAGTTCCATATTTCACGGAACTAAAATGTTAAAAGCCCAAATAATTACATCATGCAGGTCTAATGCTGAGTAATCACCCTCCCCCATATTATGGGGGGAGGAGGTAAGAAATCTGGGAAGCCGCTTTTGCCTAAGGAATTACATTCCAGGAGACTCTGAGGATTTAGGTAACCACAAAAGCCATTTATTTCGAGTACACTGAGATTTCTACCACTTTGATCCCTAATCCATAGCATAATTAATAAATGAAATGTGCTGTAGCATGGGTTTTTTACAAAGTGTACTTTTAAAATGGCTTTTGGTCTGACATGATTCATTTGCCACTTAGAAAAGCGTCATCACTTGGGATGGGCAGGCCAGGAGAGGACGCCTGGCGGGTAGTTCAGGGGTGTTTCCTGGCGCAGGTTTCCTGCCTGGGGCCTCCAAGAGCAGCTTCTTCCGCACTTCTCCCTAATTCTGCCTCCTTCAGGAGGCGTGGGGACTGAAGTGCTATCTACTCTTAAGCATGCCTGAAGACCACAGACTGCTCCTAACCAATGACAATCCTTTTGTCTGTCGTTGCCCCCCCACCCTTTTTTTTTAGACAGAGTCTCACTTTATTGCCCAGGCTAGAGTGAGTGCCGTGGCGTCAGCCTAGCTCACAGCAACCTCAAACTCCTGGGCTCAAGCAATCCTGCTGCCTCAGCCTCCCAAGTAGCTGGGACTACAGGCATGTGCCACCATGCCCGGCTCATTTTTTTTTCTATATATATTAGTTGGCCAATTAATTTCTTTCTATTTATAGTAGAGATGGGGTCTCGCTCTTGCTCAGGCTGGTCTCGAACTCCTGAGCTCAAAGGATCCGCCCACCTCGGCCTCCCAGAGAGCTAGGATTACAGGCGTGAGCCACCGGGCTGGCCTCGTTGCCCCTTTTTATCAGTGGAGGACAGTTGCTAACGAGTAGGTGATCATTAAGAGTGATTATTGGTCGTGCAAACTGAAAAGCAGACATTTACCTTCCCTCCCTCCTTCTTCCACCACTTCTGTCTCTCCCACCCTCTCAACAAATATTTAGTGATTACCCATGAGAAGACAGGCTGGGAATATATCAGTGGGCAAGAAAATATCCTTGCTCTTATGGAACCTCTGTTATTGGGCGGGGGGCGTGGAAGGGAAGCAGGGCATAGAGACCAAAACCAATGAACAGATAAGTAATGTGGAAAAAAGATTAATAAATAATAAAAATATTTTGACCACTTACGTGATATGCCAGATTCCACATATATTAAGTCTTATGATTCTTGGAGTATAAATATTATTATTCCCATTTTACAGATGAAGAAACTGAAGCCCAGAGGGAAAAGAGGTGGCTTCTTCATAGGTGGAAATTGAGACCTTTGCAGTGTCAATTTGGTTATAGCCTGGCTTTATTTCCTGTTTCCCTCAGTTGAACACGGGCAAGGTAACTTCAGACGGCGACGGGGCTGTGAAGAACAGCAGGACAGTGGGGCAGAGAGGGACCGCGGGCGGGGGCTGTTGCAGAGCCAGAGGGCGGGAAGGGCCCCTGGGGAGACAGTACCCAAGCTGAGAGTGGCTGAGAGGTGCTAGAGCTGCGATGCCTACCTAGAAGGGCCCTGGTAGGGCAAATGGAAGCTTCTGGCAAGAAGGAGTTAACGCCTTGCATGTGCCCTATGCTGGTTCATTAGGGCCTTAAAATGGGGGAAGAAAGAGGTGGCCGTAAATATTACAATCTTACCTTTGGCCCTTAGGGATCTGCCTTTCAACCTCAGTGCAGTAATAACTTGTGACTGCCCAACAGGGCTCCTCTTAGGAAACAGGAGAGAATGGCCTGCTACATTCAAATATGCCATAAAAGTATCACCGTTCATTTCAGCATGTGATACCCGAGCATGGGGGGCCTGAGGAGACTGAAAGGGTCTGAAGAGGCCCTTTAGAGTAGAGATGAAAGGGGGTGGGGAATCCTCAATTCTAAACAAAGAGTCTGCAATGGGAAGATGGCCAAATGCTATTTTTGGAGTGGGTGAGGGAAAAGAAAGGTGTAGATGGTGAGTTGGAAAATGAGGTTTTGCACACACAGTTTTTGGTGTAAGGGTTCCCCAGGGCAGTGTGGACGCCCCTGCTGCTACTCCCAGCCTGATCCCTTTGCTCACTGGTCAGTTTGTGAAAAAAAAGGGCTGTCTCCAGTTTGATCAATAAAGGGGACTGAAGGGGTTGGATCCATGTGGCTTTCAAGTGTCCTGTTCCTTGTAAAAGTTCCAGGTTTTGGGTCTGGGACTCTGTGTGTGTGTGTGTGTGTGTGTGTGTGTGTGTGTGTGTGTGTTGTACCTTAACGTGGAGAGGTGGGCTTGGACCAGTGGGAAAGAGAGACCTGCAAGTACAGAGTGACAGAGTTTGATCGGAAGCAGCAGGCGAGCGTCGCTGTCTTTATTCCTCAGTAAATCCTTGCACAGCGCCATATGCTTTTGCATTCCAGAGAATGCAGTAGGGCGTGATTTTGTTAGTGCCCGCTCCACACACGGGAAACGGTGCTCACTGCTGTGTATGCTTTTCATGGAGATAAAGTGTCACATAGGACCCCAAACCTGCAAAATCACTAATGCAACTAACTCCCCCTGGACCCAAAAGGGGGCTGGTGGGGGGGGGGGGACAGAAGGGAGTAGGGAAGTTGGATGGGGAGGGAAGCTTTGGGGCTGGAACTTTCACAATTCATCAGGCAGTGGCATTTGTTGGGAGGAAAATATTGATGTACCCTTTTTGTTTTTGAACCCAAAGTTTGGGGTTTTTCAGACGCTTCTGTGGATTTTTAAATGTTTTCTGAGCTCCAGAGTTGTTTGGACGTTAGGTCACCGTAGGTACCCACGTGCATCTATCCGTTTCAGCGGGATATTTTTAAGACTCCATAAAAACACGCAGCTTGCAAGGCTGGGCCACTTGTTCAGGACCTCCTCCTCCCGGCCCCCCACCCTTTTTGGCAAAACCATGCAAACATTGGTATTCAAAAATATTTTGTTACTTTTCTTGGCAAAGTGTTCCAAGAAGGAATTGCAACACAGTCTCCGAGTTAGGAGGCAACTTTCTGGGGAAAAGGCAGGGGGTGGGGAGGTTTGGAGTTTGAATCAAAAACAGACACCAAAGCTTTAATAAAATAAATGAAGCGGAGCCCTTTCAGCTCGCGGTGGACTGTGTTGGTGCGGGTCAGGCTTTAACGTGCCTAGTGGAAATTGACAGTCTGAGAACTGGGACATAAACAAAAATGTCAGTCCCTGGGAGTCTTGTTCACTGGACAATGTCTCAATTGTTTCCTTGGTTTTCAAGGCAGCAGGGGAGAGTGGAATATTAACTGTTTACTGCCCAAGGCTGGCTGGGAAATTGCTTTGAGAAGGGGGGAAAAAGACAGAAAATCACATTTTTTATTTAGAAACTATTAAACATGTCAGTAAGTGATAGGAAAAGAACAGATTGTTTTCTGCCTAATTATCTGCCATTCAGCTTCATATTCCTGCATACTATTTGTGTGTGTGTGTGTATTTGTATGTGTGTGAAGGAACAGCAGGGTGTTTCTTTTTAAATTTGAACGTTAGCCTTGCATATTGTCAGTTTTTAAAGCTTGCTGGCACACAGATTATCCGCCCCTGGTTGGATATGACAGTGGGCTTCAGGAAAGGAAGTGTGATTGCTGATAACAATTTAAATTTTAGCTTTCAGCTGATAACCCTAATAGTGTTTGTTCCTCTTAAAAATGCCCCAGTGGAATAAAAAAATCAAATGGTTATGATTTAAAAAAATGAATTTACTCCCTATAAAAATACAGTTAGCGATAAAGGAAGAAAAGTAACTGTGTCTTAGAGAGGGAGTTGGAGACACAAAGTGGCCAGAATTCTATTCACACTTGAATTTAGTTGATTAGAGAAACAAACAGCAAAGCCTGGTGTATCGGCCTTTATCTGGGCAAAGTTCAAAACTCAACTCGTAATTATGTCCTCAGAAGCTTTAAAAGGCCTGTGTTACAAAGGCAGTGACCAGACTTACTTCTGCGGGACAGAATGCACCCGGGTTGTTTGTTAGATAAACTCGTTTTAATAAATAGGGGTCAGGGGAGAGGTTCCCTGTCTTGGAAGACTGGGGTTCTGACTCCCTGCTGAGTGGTTGTCTTGTCTTGGAGGATTGGGCTCTCTCTCCCTTTTCACTTGCACGCACGGTCGGTTCGGGGGCGGCTAAAATGAGCTTTGGCTTCTGCTTCCTGTCAGTCAGGAAGTCACTTCCTCAGCCCAAATTACAAGCTGTGGCACAACTCCCTGGCCACACCGAAAAGAACATGTTTTTCCCAGAAGACTGTGTGTCTCGATGCGGAAGCATGAATTGGTACGCGGTGTGATCGCGGAATGCCTAAAATACATGGGGAAGCGTGTCGTCACTGAGAGGCCGCGTCCCCAAGGTGTGGGCACTGCCCAGGACGGCCGGGTCTGGCTGCTCTGGCCCAGGTGAGAGGCGGTCATGGCTGCTGTGTGACGATGAGCCCGTAGCTGCCTGTGGGGAGCCCTGCTGTCTCAGAGCCCTGTCCAAGTTCATGTCCAGGCAGCATCTCGTGTTACGTATTTAGGAGACCTGAGGACTTAAGGGTGGTAGACAAGAGGTCTTGGGAATCTGCTGTCAAGCTTTGTGTGTATGTTTATCCTCCTCTCCCCTTTAATCTATTATTCAAGGAATTAAAACCCACCCCCTTGTCTTTGCCCTCCTCCCCCTGTCCTCCTCCCTTCTTCATGAAAGTCAAGTTCTCGACCTCATGGCTCCTTTCTGGGGGCAGTTTAGTTAGTGACTTTTGGGGGACAGTTTCCTGAGGCTGTGGTTGCTAGCAGGCGTGGTCCCCAGTTGCCGAGTGGCTGCTTGTGTGTTTTGGTCATTCCATCCGTCCGCCTCTCTGGGACAGAGTGCATCCGGAGGTGTGGCGTCTGCATGGAGACCTGCTTGTCCTTCAGTGGGGACGCCCAGTGGATACACTGCGGCTTTCCTGTGCATTTCCTTAATTTCGGGGACCAGGATAGACTCTGCCAGGGCGGATCAACCTCTCCAGGGTCTTGCAGAACTTCCATGTCCAATTTCCCTCGTAGGTGTAGGCATGAACATTTGTAATCGCTGCTGCAGGTGTCAGTGAGAGGGTGTCCACACCACAGATACTTGGCATGCAGCTGGACCAGACTGTCACCCAGGAAATTTGCTCTTCCGTCGAGATGAAAGGGCGGAGAATTAAGTACCTGCCTCTTCTCCCTTTTTTCCCTCTGAGGGTTATGGATCCTCCCCTGGAACTGCGCCGTTCACGTTCTGATCTTTTTCTCGACAAAGGGAATTCCCAGTTTGTTCGCTGGCGGATGCACTAGCAGGTTAAGAGTTAAAAGTTGGCAATACTTGCCCTCTTGAGAGTCTCAGTATTTTTAGTCTCTTCCTTCCTAAGAGCTAGATGTTTCTAAAAGAATCTCTTTGGTGACTTAGACGTGAAGAGAGCTTTAGAAGCATGACACAAATAAGAGCAAAAAGGCAAACATGGTCATTCTACATCTGTTTATTTTGTTGTTAACACAGGGCAAGGAGATTTCTCTTGGTAAACTTTTGCTAGGGTTGGGGGAGGGCATGAAGAGCAAGAGTTTAAATTGACACTATGGCTGGAATAGTTTGGACATACTTTTCAGTAGAAATTTTATGACTGTGGAAGAGAAATTAATGCTATGAAGATGACTGATACTAAACCACCCAATCAGTCCTTTATTTCCTCTTCCAAGGCTAAAGTCCAGAGCGACCTGCAGAAGGCCCTCCTCAAACTCCAGTGTCCTTCGCCTAAGCCTGTCCACTCCCTCCTGCCACGTCATCTTGAAACTGGCCACCTCCCCCAAGAGTGTCCTCCTCCTTAGTGTCTGTGTAGTTCTTAACTTACCTCTCTGTTCCCAAGTGCTCACAAAACACATCTGTTAGCCATGAGAAAATGGACCCCATCACATTCCCTTAAAAACCTTAGCCTGGGTCTCACCCAGTAGGGGAGTATAAGTTAACATTTCCCCGATGTGGAGGTTTCTTTCGCTGCTTTTGGTCATACTTCATTCTTGTGTGGTTCTTTTATGGCCACTGCACATTTTTATTGTTTCCCTCTCCCCCTTTTATGGGGAATAGGGTGGCGAGTGAGGATGGAAGTAGATAATGGTTTAGAGAAAGTTTAGTCTTTCCAGGCCCAGTTTTTAGTTTTTGACATCTAGGTAAAATTCAACCCTATTTAAGGGGCCTTAAGGTGCCTTAATATAAGCTAGGGAAGGAGTTGAACCTGGAGGTCAGGGCTTATGGTCTATTTACAATCTCCTTGGGGAATCTGGCCTGGGGGGGCACTCTGGGGGTCTTAATAAATGACTGGGAGATTCATTTTGAGTCAATTTATTACCAAAAACTAAATAATAAATTGGGTATATGATGCTTTGTCCTAAACATCAACAGGCACAAGAGGGGGGGGGAAGGAGAGAGAGAGAGAGAGAGAGTTAGTTTATAGATACACATAGATCATGAATAATTTGAGAGGACTATGCATAAAGTGCCTCATTTTACATTAGGGAAAACGATGCACTGAATGAACTCTGGACCCTGGAACATTGCATTCCAGTTCTCTCTCCCCTACTTTACCACAGTGCTTGCAAACAAGACAGTGTTTTTGTTGTGAAGTCACATAATTCCTGTAATCTCTGGGGGTGGGCCTCCTAAGCATGACTTCAAGAAATAGCTCTAAACTCAGGAACCCAGTGCCACCCCGAACCCCCCAATGTCTACACATGTCTTACATCCTTGGGGTAGTGGTATTTGAGGATGATCAGAGAGGAACACTCTCTGATGATAGGCTAATGCTTATATTTACTAATAAGCCTCCCCTTTGACAGTTATTGGCTTCGGGGCCCCAAACCAAACTATGTGGCTGCTTTTATGTTGGTCCAAAAAACATGCTCCCTGTTTCCGCCCAGTTTCTTAAACAATGAAGCAATGACATTTTACAGTGCTGTCTGTGCTGGTGAGCGGATTGAGGTTGAGGTGGCCCTGGGACATGGCACTGCTCTGGCTGGAGGGACGGAGGGGAGATGGGAGCGTGGTGGGCCGAGGAGGGGTGTGAGCTTCTTGGGCCGAAGGAAACTTGACACTGGACAGGACATTATTTTGCTTCTGTTATCTGAAGCTGTCACTAGCCTTCCTTGTCCTGCTGGCTCACTGCTTTTGAGACCCCCTTGTGTGACTGATTCTAGGCCTTTCCCAAAGAGCTGAAGGGTGGAGAAAGAAATAAGAGAGGAAAAGGGGCCAAGAAAAGAGTAATGAAAGAGTTTTTATTTAGGAAAAGGGAAACCCGCCAAGAGATTTGGTAAATATTAAACTGAAGGGCCAAGCATGGGGGAGATTAGACAGCGGGAGAAGAGAGTGTGTGTGCGCACGTGAAAGTGTGTGTACACGCATGCATGTATGTGCACAGGAGCGTGTGTGTGTGTTTTGTGGGATGGGTGGATTATATGTCGTCCAGGCAGGTTTGGTGGGGTTCCAAAAGGGTGTGGGGTTCCTGAAATCCACAAGTCTAGGGAACTTCTAGGAGGAAGGGGAGGCGTTTATTGCTATTAGGGGAGATTGTTAAGAGCTTGCTGGAGTGTAGCTGGGCCTTACCTTTGTGTTTCTTGTCTCCTGAAGAGGGACTGTTTCCTTTGGGTTATCTAGCAAGCTTCCAATCATAGGTTTCAAGCTTTTCTTGCTTGAGATTTTTGTTCTTTGACTCAAGCCAGCTGCAAGGACCCTAATACCTGTCAGGGACAGGCGTCCTCTGGGCAAGAGGGAGGGGCCAGAGCACACAAGGGCACGCCAGGCCCCGAGTGGTGGCTGCAGAGATATTTACCAGCTGGTTCTGTGCTTCGCAGGAGGTTGGTGAACATTTAAATGAAGGTTATAGGCTCACATCTGCTTCTATTTTCCCCTTTTCTGTAGGCCAGACTGAAAACTTAATAAATTGTATGAAACCCAAGTAAGCATGGATGTTAAAGAACATTAAATAAATTACATAAGTATGCCTACCTGTAACACTTTTATAAGGTAAATGCACGTGGGTTATTTTGCCATAAATGTGCACACGGACCAAGATTTATTCTAAAGCCCTCTTGTTTCAGCCCTGCCGCTGGTGAAGGTACTACTGTTCCCCAGCTCTTGCCTCCTTTACCTGGCACGCACTGTAGCTGGGCTTGGAAAATGCGATAATGATGCCATAAGTACCCTTGTGCAAAAGTTGTTTTTTGTTCCAAGACATTGCCAGTTCACGGCACATAAAACTACCATGGATGCTTCAGCCGGTTTTCTTTTTCCCCAAATAAGGCAAGCATTAATGAAGCAGCCGAGGGCCTGGGAAAATATTTTGTCATCCCTTAAAATGAAATTTCTTCTTCTCTCTAGGCAGGCCCAAGGATTTTTCAGCCGAAGTACAAGTATCTAGCCAGACTTGTTGAGTAGTGGGCCATGCAGCTAAACTTGATTGCTATTGTTACCACTAATGACCATTGATGTAATGATCTGCCTCCGTGTTTCTGTGCATGTTCATCCAGCGGCTGGAAGGCTTTGTGTAGAGGATGGTAGGATCATCCCATTCTGCAGAGGCGAAAGGGAAGTCCAGCCAGGTTCCATAACCCACCTCTCATTGAATTATAAGCGGGGAAGTTGGGCCAGGCAGAGCTCTAGCTTCCAGATACCGTGGCCACTCTGGTACTAGCTACTCCTTCTAGAACCCAGCAGGGTGTTTAGTGTGACCTACGTACATGCTGTTTGCCAGGTGGCAACATGCTATTTGCCAGGTGGCAACTTTTGAGTAGTAGGCAAAAGGCCTGTTTTGAATGCCTCCTGTTTAGAAGTCTGAAATGAAATATCCAATTTGGAAATATCTTGGGCAGGGTTAGGAGCAGAGACGAGAAGACACTCACAGACCCGTTCTTATAGATGGAGACATGGTCCCAAATACGCACGATGTGACTATATCCTGCGGTTGCTATTTGGAAATAGTACCTTGTTTTTGTTTAGTGTATTGAAAGAAGTATTTCCTGCCTCCAAACTCACACAACTCACCCAGTATTTATTTGGCTCCTGCTGTCTGGCTTCTCCACTTGCAGTTGCAGGATTTTGTATTAATAGCTGCAGGATTTTTATTAATAGCTTAATAGGGAACCTTAGTTTCTTAATCTGTAAAGAGTGGGGATATCCGTGGCTCCAAGGAGGCAGGGCTGTGTGACCCAGTGGTTGGAGCTCTGGCTTTCAAATGGACAGGTTTTGGTTTTCACCCTGACTTAGCTGCGTCAGTTTAGGATGTTACTAATATCCCAGTTTCCTTGTTTGTAAAGTAAGGAAGATAATAACTACCTCCCTCATGGGTTGTAGTTAGAAAAAGATGTGAGGGTCAGGTGGTCTAATGAATATAGAATCTCTTTGCAAATAGAATATGTTGCTTTGTTCAATGTTTAGGAGAGGTTGCTGTTGATACTTGGAGTGTTTTGCAAATGATAAGTCTTCTGCATCAATATAAGGCTGTGATAATTCTTATTATTTGGTTGTGTCAGTGCATGAAGGCAAAACACTGCCAGAAAAGCGCATGATTCAAGGAGCATGAGAATTACTGTTTGCAACACCATGTTTTCCAAATTCTAGCATACCATCAGTTGTAAAATATGCTTTTAATCTAATAGCAGATTTTCAAGGAGAAAAGAAACACTATTACATTTATCTGTTTACGATATGCAGCTAAATTTCAGAAATGCTAAAATGGAAAAACAATGTGAATCTTAGAACGGAGGAAATAATGCCTGTGTGCATATATAATTTGAGTAGAAGCTGTGCTGTTTGAGCTCTGACTTCAAATGGATGCGAAGTAAGAAGCTTCTAAACCCACTTTTGGTCACAAATGGGTGTAGAATCTGTGTGGACCAGAAATTTTCAGCAATGCTGAAAGAGTAACAGTAAACCAGAGTCACTAGTGGTCGTGCCAGAGATCAGCACTTAGAATATCACACCGACCAAATCTTACAGGATTCTATTAATGAAGATTCTGCGGTTGCAAATTTTCACATTGTTTTTGACCATTACCGAGAGTTGCTGGTATTGCTGGATGACGAGGCTGGGTCGCCTTGCAGCTTGCCTCTCCGCAAGCACACCATCGAACATGGGTCCACATTCCAAGCCCTCCTTAGCCCATCTCCCCATGGGGAGGAGTTAGGCTGCCCCATGAATGGGAACAATGAATACAGAGGCTTCTTCAGAATGGATATCTGAGCATTTAATGTCCTGCCGTTCTTGTGCATTCTATCGGGAAGAATGGGCAACCGCACATTAACCTTACTTATAAGTGTGATGCATTTGAACATGCAGTTAAGAACAGCCCAAAGAATATGCATTTCTACTGTGAGCCGTTTTGAATAAATCAACATAATAGTGCCAGGTTATTAACATATTATGTGAATTGGACAATGATATATACTTTGAGGACCTTGAACTAAATCCACCAGCTAAGAGCTTGTAGGACGGGCTCCAGAAGGACTGGTGCTCTGGACGTTGAGGTTGTCATACAAAGAAATTAACTGCAGACCACTGGCAGAAGAATTTTCTGGTAATGCTCAACCCAGAGTAAATTTTCAAATGCTTGGACTACGGCGCAGAATTGACTTATATCAGATTAATTGGGTCTGGACTTCTCAATGTGAGTCAGTTTAGGTTGGAAGAGATTTTATTACCCATAAACCTCTTTGTATCTCCCCCCCCCCCAAGCTCTCATTGCCAAGCCTCTCTTAAGAAGCTTCTGTGAAGCAGTATATTTTTCTGTTGGATTTCATAAGAAGTAGTGCTAGGCTTTTGATATAATTATGTCTAGATTTCAAAGAAACTTTCAGTGTGTTAAAAGTTAAATTCCAGACTGTAAAGGAATGACTCCCAGGCTTAGACCCAGAGATCCTGCGTCCTTGTCCAGCCCAGGCAGAAACGTGCCGTGTGACCCTGGGCAAGTCTTGGCGTGCCTTACCTCATGGGTAAAAATAATTTTTTTTTTTTTTTTAACTGGGGAGGGTAATGTATGGTCCCTTTTGGTCCCTTATAAGTTGGAAAGTTAGATGTTCAGTGATCGTCTTTTCTGGGGTTACAACTACAAAATGGAAAACAGAGTAAGTGGACAGAGCCTCATAATCTTTGAGAACCAGGATTTTCCTTTCTTTTTAATCTCTGGGTACCCTGTAAAACCCTCTTTAACTGGGTACAAGTCTTTCTCCACGGCATTTACTATAACTGTGTGGACTTAATTAGACTCCAAAGTTCCCTTTCAAACTTTTTTTTTTTTTTAAAGAGACAAGGTTTTGCTCTGTCGCCCAGGCTGGAGTGCAGTGGTGCAAGCATAGCTCGCTGCAAACGCAAACTCCTGGGCTCAAACAATCCTCCAGCCTTGGCCTCCTAAAGTGCTGGGATTACACTGGGCCTTTTTTTTTTTTTTTTAAAGTAGTAAGTGCCTTATTAAACCTGTTGAAAAGATACAGTCCTAGGAGACCATTTATCACAGTTATGTCTATCTAGGTAAACACTCTAGATAGACATAACTGTCTTTTAAAAAAAGGTGGCTGATGAAGCTTACCCTAGTTGCCCATTTTGTGCAAAGTGCTCTGACTGACAACATATAGCAACTTTTTGGACACAAATGTTTTTGGTTTCTCTGCCTCATTTATTCTTGCTTTTGCTTGCTGGTGACAGCCATCCGAGGACTCTCGCTTGGTGACTTGTTTACCTAACTGGCGACTGGCCCACCCGAAAGGTGATTACCCAGAAGCCCTTGCGGGTGAGCCAGGTGCTAGGCAGTGGGGTGGGAGGTGGCCTGTGGGAACAAGGGCACCCGGCTCGGTTCCCGCAGGTCACGTGGAGTTTATGATAAGGCTGCACATGGGAATCAGGGAAGAGAGACCGTGTGCCATGCAGTCTGGTCTCGTGGAGACGTGTCCCAGGGTTGACACACTGAACAGGCTGCGGCCGCTGGCCTTGGGATGCCTGGCAGTGGGGACCATGCTGGCCACAGGTTCTTCAGGGACCTCTGCAGCAGGAGTTGGCCACTGTCCTCTTTGGTGCTGAGCCATGATTTACTCCGCCTTTTGCTGTGTCCCTTCTCATGGTCATGTGTCTTCCCTGCCTGCAGGCTCTCCCAACCCCCTTCCTACCTCATGCTTCCCCAACCCCCTTCCTACCTCATGCTCCATCTCAGCCTCCACGCACTCTGGCTGCTCACGCCCCACCTTGGCCCTCCCTGCCTCGTGGGCGCTCTTACATCCCTTTACTTTTGGCTCCCAGTCCTTTCTGTAGCCCCCAGTTTACCTACCAAGAATAAGAACTGGCCCTACTCCCTCCTGCCTGGATGGGATGTTTGTGCCAGGCGGCTTCACTAACCCCTCTCCAGCCTTGGGCCGGCTGCCTTTGGGGGTGCTGTTCCTTCTGGTCCAGTTATCGGGGAGGGCTGTCACATGGTTCAGAAAGGGAAGTCCAGGGCCGGCCACCTCTTAGAGGCAGCCGCATGGGGTAGACCCCCTAAGAAGGGGTTGGTGGGGGTGGTGGGCACTAGGAATGGCGTGTCTAACTCAGAGGGGCAAGTGTGTCTATGACTGAAGGCTGTTTCTTGCTTGCCTAAGTCAAAGAAGCCTTCCATGAGGGTGTGCTGGGGCCATATCTGAACAACCATGAACATTCGGGCATTATTTAGAAATGGGGTTGGGAGGCAGTGGGAAGAAGTAGCCCAGGCTGGCCGTCTGCCCGTTGAGGGACTGCGTGCATTAGCACATGCACTGCGGGCATCTCAGTCAAGGTGTCAGCCTCTCCTTCACAACTGCTCGTGCCTGCTTGTCAAAGTTGAGATCTGCACGGGCTGATTAGTCAACCTGGTTGAGATTCCCTTGTAAAACCAGATATTCTAGAATACTAGTTGAAAGAATGCTCAGGTACGCAGGAGAAGACGGTAGCTCCCCTTGAATCATGTGATTATTTGACCTCAGGGAGATCACTGGGGCAGTTAGCAGGAGTCAGCCCTTTAAAAAATTATTAAATTAATTTAATTTTGCATTAACGAGTGGCTTAAAGTTCTTAGCCCTTTGGTATCTATTAGGTGGTCAATATTTGCTTCCTCCCTTCTCTTATGTGTTTTGAGTTAAGAACTGGCCATGGATACCACCTCCTTGTCTGATGTAATCCTGGATGTCTCCCCTGGCTGCCGCTGGGGCCCGTCTGTTGGACCAGGGCAAAGCCTCCCGACAGAGGACAGCTCTGCAGGAAGGGGTATGTGCCAGGCATGGTGCCAGGCTCCTTCTGTGGGTCTTTAAATGTAAGCCTCATGACATCCCGGAGTATAGACTGTTATCCCCATCCGAGCTTCTAAGTCTCACGCAGGTTACCCAGGTACTTCCTGGGGACTTTCCACATGACCTTTACTTCTGGCCCAAGAGATAACATTGAAAGGAAACTCTCAACCAGGGGAGAGTGAAAGCTCTATTTGCTATGGCTAAGTGAGGAACCTTTTTTTTTTATAGCGGCTTTATTGAGATACAGTTCACATACTATACAATCCATCCATTTAAAGTGCGCAGTTCAGTGGCTGTTGTATATTCAGGAGTTGTGCAACCATCACCACAGTCAATGTTAGAACATTTTCATCACCTCTGCACAAAACCTCCATGTCCCTTAAGTAGACACTCCCCACCTCCCCCAACTCCCTCTGTCCTAGGTGACCATTAATACATTTTCTGTTTCTATGGATTTAACTATTCTAAACATTTCATGAAAATGGAATTGTAGACATGGTCTTTTTTTAACTAACTTCTTGCACTTAGCAAATTGGGGGCTCTTTTGATGGAAACTTGACCTCGCTGGCCTCTTAGCCTTGGCCCTCTGGAATTCAGTGTCCTCTTGCTTCCCTCCACTCTGCCGCAATACCCTCTTTGCTACAAGAAGCCAGAAGATAGAAACCCTGAGCTGACTTTTTGAGTAGAAATGAGCCACGATAGATTTAGAAGTGGAATGTTGGCTGGGTCAGACTTGGATCTGGGACAGAGAGATTTCTCCTTTTTAATACCTGGGGACTCCAGTGTTGGCAGCCAGAGGGTGACATGCTGCAAGAGGACATTGGGGAGTTCCAACTTGGAGGGTGCAGTGGGGCAGGAGAAGCTTGAGGATCTGTCTCTTGTGGTCCTAGAACAGACGTGGACATCCAATACCAATCCGATTCCCAGGGGAGTTTCAGGAACCTTCCCTTTTTCTTGTCTTTATTCTCACCCTCCCGCTTCTCTCCCCAGTTCTCACTCTGGATGGAGGAATCCTTTACCTTTTCTGTCCTGGGCAGCAGCTGTAGGGAATGTTATCAGTGCTGGGACTGGGACCAGGACTGAAGTGGCAGGGCAGGCTGCCACTGGGCTTGTTGGCCCGTCCAGCAGGGATTTGTCCTCACCAGCCTGGCACGACGAGGATGGCGCAGATGCTATCAGGCAGGTCATATGGGTGCAGATCCACGGAGGGCTTTCCCAAATGAGTGGATTCCTCTGGGCCGGCCGGTGCTGGAGTAGGTCGAGTCACCAGTGCACTCCGTCTTCAGTAACACCCTCCAAGGGGAATGAGTATTATGACAAATTTCTGTTAATAAAGAGGGGGGGGTTCAAATTACTCATTGCTTTTAAACTGCTTAAATAAAAGGAGCCAACACAAATCTTGTTCACGTTTGGCAAACCGGCAGTGGGATAGGAGAAGTTTTTATTTGTGGTGAGAGCAGGTGACTTGGTAGGTGCTGCGAAGCCTGGTTCTTGTCTCCATCTCCAGCGCTCTGCTGTTTCTTGCCTGCCTTTGGGGAAGAAAAGAAAAATGTAGTGTAAGTCCCTGTCTGTACATCATGGTAATAATGGTGGCACTAGGCCTGAGACCTTTTCTGGTGTCTAAGTAAAAATGTGAAGACCACGGTTCTCAAGATTTCTTAATGATTTCAGATGTTAAGTGCTAAGCAAAGAACCCGGCCCCTGAGCTAGAACAACTACACTGTCCGTGTCCCCAGGGTGGAAGTGGCCCCTGGATGCTGGCAGTTAGCCGTGTAGGCACAGAACAGAGCCAGGTGGTCATGCGTGTGAGAAGCAGGTGCCTGGTGACCACGGGCTGCCTTCCCACATGGGTCCTCCAGAGAAAGAATCGAGTTTTTGTCTTGGTGACGGTCAACCCTGAAAGCCTTGGTTTTTGATGATCTTGAAAGTGTTTGGGTTTAAAAGGGTCACAAGGCATTCTCGACTCCTCCCTGCAGAGCTGTTTCCCGCTCCCGTTTGCATTCGCTTCCCAACCTGCGGGCGCCAGCGTGACTCACTGCACCAGACTGCCAGGCCCTGCCGCCCGCCGCCCATCCCTGTGGCCTGGACGGCTCCCGGCGCGAGTTGCTGGCACGGAGTCCAGAAAACAAACCACACCCCGGGGATGATGATACGTTCTAGCATTTCTCTGCTGTGTAAAAGAGGCACCAGGGTCGTGCGCTGGGGCTGGGGTTTTGTCCACCCCACATCCGGTGCTGCTGTTGACTCCTTCCCGCCGGTGAGCTGGCCGGGGCTGGTCAGTGGCAGGGTGCTGGCCCTGGTGGTTTCGAGGGCGGTCGCAGGCTGACTAACACACCAAAGGTCAGCAAGGGCAGTGATGCTGGCACCTTGCTTCCTTGAGCACACACATCATCTTTAGATACTCGGATTCACTTTATGCAGAACATTCTAGATGTATGAATTAGACTCGAGCTCAATATATTATTTTGTACTTTATATTCTTTAAAAAAAGGAGATCAGAGATAAAAAAAAAAGCATCATTGTTTTGCCAGTTTGCTACCACTGGTCCCCCCGCCCCGCACATGATCCGAAAAGGGAGTTGTTCGAATTTCCTGGAATGACTCGGGCTATCTGTTATAGATTAGCTGTTAGCTGATTGCTAACGCTGTATGATTTTAACGAGACTGAAACACACCTGCAACCTCTCCCCAACTCTCATCTTTAGATGTACTAATCATATCAGTAGCAATCATGTCACTTCCTACATTTGTAAATTACAATATTAAGGATACTTACAAGTCCTGTGGGGCTATGTGGGACCCTGGCACGTTGCTGAAGGCTACACAGTAGTCACCAGGGAGCTTGTGACACGTTTATACCATGTCTGTATTTTGCTGGGTTTCCTGATCTCTGTTGAGGCTTTGGATTTGGATTTGATTGTTTTGGTATTACTGCTGGCTACTGCAGTGGTCCAAGCACCTTTTAAAGCTAGGGCTTGCATCCGTCTGTATAATAGGAAAAATTTTGTTTCCTGGGAGACATCTGGACACAGTTTTGGTTGTCACAGCTGGGTAGAGAGCGCCACTATCATCTAGTGGGTAAAGGTCAGGGGTGTTTCTAGGGCAGCCCCCCACCATATGTAATCATCAAAATGTCATTTGTGTGGAGGTTGAAGAAGTTCTGCTTTAATGTGTTTATTGGGCAATTAAAGAATAGACTAACACTCAAAGAATAATTTAAAATAAATGACAACCCATTTTGCAAATGTATGTTTTAAGTTATCTTTTTTCCCCATGTGTCTTGTTACTTTATGTGTTTTAAAAAAATATTAGTGGTTTACTAAGGTGTTCTTTAAAAAAATGATTAAAACTGCACAAACACAATTTTATAAAAGTGGCTTCTCATGCTGCAAAAGGTCTGTGATGCAGAGAACCAGCTCCCTGTGAGCTGTGTTTGGTTTGCTGTGGTCCAGCCGTGGGTTTAGCTTCTAGCTGGTATTAGGAGAGACAATGTGGAATCATTACATTTGCATTTCTCAAAATCCTAGTTTTTTTACTCACTTAATGGTCCTTTTTTTTTTTTAAGTGAGAGACTCAAGCCAAAATCATCTTGCTTCTCCCAGGATACTAAAATACTTTGTTGTTATTGTTTTTAAAGATACAGCTCCAGCTTACCTTCTAGGATTCACATTTTGCTTTCTAAATCCTGTTCTTAAAAGGGACCATCTACTGACAGTACATCATAAATTCCATGGCTCTTCCATGACATTTCTGGGGAAGTAAATGAAAGGTGTAAATTAAGAAAAGCAAGTGTTTGTGGTTCCCACTTTAACCTTCTGTTATGTTAAGTGGCTTTGTTGAAGAGGGCTGTCACTGCTCCTGAAAACTTGGGAAAATCCATAGCAAGCTGTGCCATTAGTTGCCTTTCGGAGCATAGGATGTTTGATGTGAAAATTATATAGACACGTCTAATTGGGTGTATTTTCACCCCACCAGATATCAACTAAAGAGGTGATTCTACCCCTCCCCTGCTTTTTTAGCTAAATTGTTTAACCTGAAATTTGTGCTATTAAGAATTGCATTCCAGTAATCCAGCTGCCATTTTTCAATGTCTTTTGTCTAGTAGCATGTCTGTATGACCCAACTGTATAAATTTCTAGATGTCTGGCAAGAGCTGGTTATCATCCCGTCCTGATTTGGGGTAGGACAAGGCCTATGACCCCCACCTCCCACCATAATTTACACTGTTCCCTGTGTCCTGCAGAAACGCAGCCAGCTGGTGGAAAGAAAACAGAAGCTCTTTGGACCTCTGCTTCCTGTAAAATGGGAATAATAATTCTTACCCTGCCTGTTTTCCGGAGTTGTGTGTTCTTTCCAATAAAAGGTGCTCAGAATTAAAATAAAAAGCAGTTACACAGAGATAAGATAGCAACAATTATGCCAATTTAAACTCCAGAATTAAAAAAGCAAGTTTAATCACATACCATGCAGTTCACCCATTTAACGAGTACAATTCAATTGTTTTTAGTGTATTCACAGAGTTGTGCAACCATTATCACAATTTTAGAACATTTTCATCACCTAAAAAGAAACTTGGTACCTATTAGTGATCACTCCCTATTCTCTCCCTCCCCCGCTTCCCCACGCCCTAGGCTACCATCAATCTATTTTCTATTTTTACAGATTTGCCTATTCTGGGCATTTGGTATATATACGAAATCATACAATTAGGGGTCCTTTGTGACTGGCTTCTTTCACATAACATAAGGTTTCCAAGGTTCACCCATGTTGTAGCATATATCAGTACTTGATTTCTTTTTATGGCCGAATAATATTCCGTTACATGGATAGACCACATTTTATTGATCCGTTTATAAGTTGATGGTAAACTCCAGAATTTAAAAAATATTAAACTAGTTCATACTTATTTTAATTATTTAAAACTATCACTTCCCTTTTATTGGAAGTTAAGTGTTTGCATGGTAATGACTATGATGGAAGCAAAGAGGACTGTGACTATGAGTGGTCCATCTATTTCAACAAGTAGGTACCTTCCTCAACAGACTCTACCTGGATAAAGGGGGTTTCAGAATTCATGGTCTTTCTGAAGCACTAAAGACTTGTAATCAATAAAACTAGCGATTGTTTCCAGTTCGTCTTACTCTTTCTGTAGGTTGGCTAAGGCTTAAGACATTATCTCCATTATCTTCGAACATGCCTCTGCTAGGTGTTATCTCCTCGTCTTCATTCTCCACTCTGGAGGTGGCGTGAAGCTGTGGTAGTGGGTCAGATGACAACCCACAGATTGTGATCAGTGGATGTCGTTTCCAGCCCCGGGGCGTCACTTTGCTTTCTGTTTGGTATTTTTATTTGTTACTCTTTCGGTCGTTGTTTTTACCTGTTGTAAATATTAAGAAGCCCAGGTATGTTTACATTCTGGAGATAGGAAAATTCACCTGTCCAGATTTGTCATACTCCTTCCCGCATCGTGGTTGACATGGCCGAAGGCAGTTTCTCTGCTCAGGGTAGGTCCACCTGGGTCAGCTGCTTTGTAATCACTTCTGATCACTACTTCCCTCCAGGGCCTGTTTTTTGGACATTAACGTTCCTTAAGTGCTTTGAGGAGAAAGTTTTTGAGGAAAACCCGAGTTTTTTTCTTTATTGGCTGCACATGTTAGACACCTATGTGAAGATGATTTTCACTTTACGAAGCAGGAAACGCTCAGCAATCTTTAAGAGAACCCTAAAAACTGGTTGTTACCTCCTGTGAGAACACAGGACCAATTATACTTATTCTGGGCTCTGAATTTTGGCAGGGGGAGACCATCCATTTATTGGTGGCAAGAGATGGGAGTAGGATGGGGGTAACACCTCTGATTCCTGTGCACTATCTCTGTCTTCTGCACACACACACTTACCACACACACAATTTAGGGTTTTTTCCTCCTCTAAATAGTCATCTTTAGCCCAATTTTTGACTAATAAAAATATAGATATAAATGTTTGGAGTTGGAGATGGCCAAAGGCTTGGGTGGCAGAGGAGATAATTCATCCCAGACTGTGTACTCTTTATGCCATGATTCTGACTACCCTTCTCAGGCTGAGAAACCCAAATATCATAGCACTGAGAGAACTAATTACAGGGCAGGTGGCCCAGGTTGGGTCTATCCTGAGTGAAGTGGCCGGATTGGCAATAGTGCGACTGTTTCTGGGGGTGATACATAGGGACCAAGTGTCATTTTGGAACCAGGGATGTCTGTGAATGGAGCTAGTAGCTATGTTCCCATTCTCAATGAGATGGTATCAAGACTGATGTCTGCCTGCAAGAATCTGTTGTTTTTGACTGTATGTCCTCCCAATGTGATTCCTCCTTTCATAATGTCTGGAGAGAACTTTATTTTTATTAAGTCCATTTTCAATGTATTACATTTTATGCAGTTAATTCAGTGTTTATGGTGTATCTTAACCCAAATGATCTGTTTTCATAAACACTCGAGAAGGTTTTAATAACATTTTCTTGTAAATTAGCCCATGTCTACACAATTATTTATGAAGACCCTCTGGAATTTGACGTTATTAGGAAACATACTGGCAGAAAATAGTATGTTATTATCTAATAGTAATAATTGGTTAGTAGAAATGAGGAAAGAGGACATGTAATTGGGGTTCCTGTGGCTAACAAGATGTGAGTTATGGAAACATTTCCAGGAGAAATTTCAGGGTTGTTCTAGAGACCTGTTATTTGCATTTTAAAGCTTTTGATTCCCATTGATAGGGGAGGAGGATGGTGTTTATCAAAATTGCTTTCTTTTTCAGAGCAAAGCAATCTAAATTTCCTGAGTGGGAGCTAGATGACTAGACACCCTCCCCAACCCTCACCCAGCCCCTGTGGTATCTTAACTACCTTTCAGTCCCATTTTAGGCTACTTACTGTCTTTTTGTTGGAGATATGTTGGGTTTTAGAGAGGATCTCCTAGTAGACACTGCAAGTCCTAATCAGAACATCTTCTCCTTTCGGCCTTGATTCTGCCCACTGATGTTCGTGCTACACAACATGGACCAACATGACTTCCCAGCGGCTGCCTGGGAAAAGGAACTTCCCTTGAATAAGAATCTTGTTACAGGCCGGGAGCGGTGGCTCAAGCCTGTAATCCTAGCTCTCTGGGAGGCCAAGGTGGGCGGATCATTTGAGCTCAGGAGTTCGAGACCAGCCTGAGCAAGAGCGAGACCCCATCTCTACTATAAATAGAAAGAAATTAATTGGCCAACTAATATATATAGAAAAAATTAGCCGGGCATGGTGGCACATGCCTGTAGTCCCAGCTACTTGGGAGGCTGAGGCAGCAGGATTGCTTGAGCCCAGGAGTTTGAGGTTGCTGTGAGCTAGGCTGATGCCATGGCACTCACTCTAGCCTGGGCAATAAAGGTGAGACTCTGTCTCAAAAAAAAAAGAATCTTGTTACAAACACAGCATAATGTTTACTTTATTAGTTGGATTCACAAAGCCTTCTGTAGCCTGTGACTCTTAGACCTTGTCTCAAGTTCTTCCATAGCCAGTCATTGTCGAGTGCGGTGGATGGACTTAGCTGTAATGCTTGAATGTGTGAACCAGCTCCTTTCCTGTCAAAGTAGTTGATGAGCATATGGTTTTCCATGAGCTTGCAGGCAGTTTGCTTCTGAGATTAGAAGACTCTGAGTTCTATATGGGAATCATGGATAGGAAGGTTGCAGGGAGAAGCTTCACTTTCTACCTGCTTGAGGTCACGTTGAACCCCATCACTGTACCAGGAAGCAAAATGGGACTGATGCCACTGGTGTCAGCTAGTGTATGGATATTCCCAGAATTAGGTTTGTCTTCAGAACAACTCCATTTAGTGTCCTGGCCAGGTCTGTTAGAACTTGATTCATTTTTCTTTTTCATGCCTTGGCTAATGTCGCAGGTCTGGATAATGTTAAGGTTAACCACATCACCTTGGTACCTCTCACCCCTGTAAGGCCTTGACCTTTGTGTGTAGAGCTATTCAGTAGTGATATCAGTTAAAAAGTAAAACTTCCATTCAAAATTATCCACATAATTTTTGTTTTTTATAAACTTTATCCTAAACTCTCTTTAAAAAACTTATTTTTCACCCACTTTCCCTTTTCTGTTTATGATACCATAATGAAAAAAGTGTATCATGTTTTCAACTTCTCAGTATTTGATAGGCAGTATTTTCCCTCTGGATAGGAAAAAAAAGTTGACAAAACTTTATTTTACCCAACAAGCACCTTTTGAATTAATGCTGCAATTTCCTATTCATGATACTGCATTTCTAAAATAGTTTTCCTTGGTCATGTAGAACTTTTATCCAGTGGAAGAAATCTGTGTGTGTGTGTGTTTCTGTCTGTCTGTCTGTCTGTCTGTCTGTCTGTCTGTGTGTGTTGCCTTTTCTCCTTGAGTATAACTTGAGTAGATATACCCTCTTATTATATAGTGGCCATGTCTAGAAACAGAGGCACATTGCTTTTGTACTTACAGATTTGGGGGCCTAATGAATCCCCTACTCTGTGTTCTGCCAGCCCTGCAGAATTGGAGCATGTGGGATGTGGACAGGGCCCTTAGAAGTCATCTGGCAGCCATCACCCTCATGTGTCGTGACAGCCAGTTGGGGAGGGGGTGGCAGCAGCATGGAGGCCCCACGCTGTGTGGGCGCCGAGGGTGAGGAGGGGTGATCTGTGCTTTGTGAAGGTAAGCGTATAGGTGGCCTCTTGTGTGCTCGTTCTCTTTTGCTTCTGTTTGGATCCTTTTCTCCTTCTTACTCAGTTGAAGTCCTCGAGGGCCAAGGTAGACTTCATTTCTGTGTCTTCTGAGTGCAGGGATGGTGATTCTATTTCACTCTTGCCAGCTCTGAGCAGGGAGGCTGAGCAATATGGACACAGTAGGGGCGAGGGGGTTGCTCTATGGGACCTGCCATATGGGACATCTGCCATTCCTGACTCCAGGGCATCATCCTCCACATTTACTAATACCCTCCCACCTACACATGCATGCACATGTGTGCACACTGTGCACACACTCACACCTTGTCATACATGATCACATTTTAAAATAATGAAAAAAATATTGCATACATTTGCCATGTCAACGACGATATCCTGGTTTGGGGAAGAACTGGGCCTGTCTTTAATGATGAAAATAGTAACTTGTCTGGAGCTCAGATTACAATTTCTTTGCCTCCGTGTTAAGTTGTTTGACAACATATTTGAAACGTAATTAGTTTGCATCAAAGTTACCTCACCTTCAGAGGTGAGAATTATTGGTGGTGCTTAGAGCCAGATCATCGTGACCTGTAAAGACCTTAACTCTCTCTCCAAGGTTATGTGTGTGTGGGATTTGTTTGCATGGTTGCTATTGCTTGTTTGTTTTTTGATGTCCTTGTTTGTACATGTGTGTGTATATGTGAGTAAATGATGGAGAAATGAGGACTTTACCCTCTTACCAATATTTTTAAATGTTATTATTTTACTAGTTTGCTTTTTTTAGTGGAATGGTCTTTGTGAACATCCTTCTTTCAAAGGGATTTCTTCTTCTTTCAAAGATGTTGCATTTTCAAAATAAAATCTTCCCATTTATGCACAGAACCCTGAACCTCCTGGTCGTTAAAATCTGGGTTTTAGTTTCGGCTCTTTTCTAGCTGTGTGGTCTTGAATAAGTCCTTTTACATCTAGACTTGGGGATTTAAAAAAATCGTGAAGCATTAGATTAGGTGATTTCTAATACTCATTCCATTTTAAAATTCTGATCTCCTTTAGAGACCCATGAATAATCCTTTCTCTCTTGCTATGGAGGGGAAAATACATGAAAAACACAACCCCATTGTATTCAGGTTCTCCAGAAAAGACACAAAACCAATATGATGTATGTCTGTGTGTGTGTGTGTGTGTGTGTGTGTGTGTGTGTGTGTATGGAGAGATTTATTATAAAAAATTGGCTCACACAATTATGGAATCCCATAATCTGCATAATCAAGCCTCATGAAGTGCAGCTGGCAAGCTGGAGACCCAGGAGAGTCGATGGTGTAGCTCTAGTCCGAGCCCAAAGGCCTTGAGGACCATGGGAGCTGATGGTACAGTTCCCATTTGGAGGCCAGTAGGCTCAAGACCCAGGAAGAGATGACGTAGTTCAGTTTTGAAAGCAGGTAAAAACTTCTGTCCCGGCCTGAAGGCAGTTACTCAGGAGCAATTATTGCTTATTTGGAGTAGGATCAGAAGAAACACAGCTCTGGAGCTCCTTTGTCACAAATAGGCAGTGTTTCTGGAGACAGGAGGCAGATTTTAGCACTGCTCGGTAGTTGTGGCCGATACGTTCTGGGTCTGCTGTGTTCATGGAGACCACATCTTAAAATGGGTCAGTGCCTCCAGTGGCTTTCTTGGAGACCCTAGAGGTGAAGAGGGGCCCATGGGGCAGTTCTAGCTGGCGTGTGGTTGCTGAAGGTCTTCCTCCACTGGCCGCAAGCTGCGTTCATTCTCATTTCAAGAAGTGCCAAATGCCTACCCCAACACTTTGCCTTATAACAGTCCCCTCACATCAAGAGCATGAAATTCATAAGAGCTTCATTTACTTTTTCTTGGCACATCTCTAGTTTTTTCCACATTACCACTTCGTTCATGGATGGACAGTTATTCAGGTCAGTCTGGTGAGGTGACTGAACTGCTCTAGTTGGAATTCCTCTCCCTCTCTCTTCAAACCCAATTCAAACTGGCCTGAGCAAAATGAATGTATTGGCCCATAACTGAAAAGTCCAGAGGTAGTAGACATCAGGCTTAGCTGGATCCAGGGGCTCACATGCCAATACCATTTCCGTCCAGTTCTTGGCTCCACTGTCCTGCAGTGTCTTCATTGTACAGTAGCTTATTCAAGTCCAGAGAGATCTCATCTTCCCTTACAAGTCTGTGGCCTTGATTCTCAACCAGTGTCTACGATAAGGGGTTATAGTGTGCTGAGTGGCCTTGGACTGAATAAACTTGACCACCTCTGGAGCTAGGGTTGGGTCCACTGTACCTAAACGACATGGCTGGAGGGTCAGCCTGGTGTTCTCCTCAGTAATTTGGTATTGCTATCAGAAAAGTCATGAATGGACACTGAGCAGAACATTCAGCAGGTGTCTACTTCCTAGTCCTTATGGCCCATGGAAGAGTTTTTTTTTAAAGGAAGACTCAAAAAAAAAAAACAAAAAACAAGAACTATAGTTCTTCTCATGGATCAAAATGACTATATTGTGCATACATTTGAATTTTTTATAACACATCTTGTACCCTCTAAAATTTGAAGTGGTTTAAAGACTCTGTATATTGTAAAAGGAATGGAAATGAATAACTAAGGACATTAGAATAAAGAGGAAGGCAGGGTAGGCCCATAAGATAAGGTTAATTCTACAAGTTCAAGCCTGGAGCTCCTAATGGGTTGCTAGACGTGACCTACACAATTGGCTTCCGTGTTCCCCAGCGTGGAATAACATGCAGATCTGTACGGGGGGCATGTGTGTAACGTTTCCTCACAAGGCACAAGCCCCTGTGCTAGTGCAGGCTGGGGAGAAACGGCTGTGGAAAATGATAAAGATGATGTGTTTGAAGGCAGCGTTGGATGCATTTCTTTCCCAAACTCCTTCTCTATGGCACTGCCCTTGGGAACCCTGCCTCTTTGCTCTCAGCATTGTGTCGTGAGACAGAGCAAGCAGGCGAGGATGAAAACCCCTGTGTTGTTGGTTCCATCTAGAAACAATCAGGGTGTTAACCAAGTCACCTTCGGTGCAAGGCAGTAAGGTGAGTCACTGTTGTGGCAAAGCAGTAGGATCACTTTGGTTGTAAAATTGAGCCGATCTCTCAAATGGACTCATGCATGGCTCATGACTCAGGCTCCTGCTCACAAACCAGCACTGTGGGGAAAGGCAGGGAGGGGGGCTCTGCTTCCCAGACGAAGACCAGAGAACCCTGGGGTGGAGAAGCAGTGCTCTTCTGCTGCTTGGCTGCCCTTCCTGGGGGGCTGATCTCTGGGCTTCTGACCGTTGGTGGCTCTCAAAGTGCGGACACAGGGTCAGCTGCAGCCAGCGCGCGCCCTGAATAGCTCTAGTTTTCGGGATGTAGCTGCCGTTTTATACATTTGTCCTTTATATTCATCAATTTTCTATCTTTCCAAGTCTTCGGTACCCACTAGGTTCATTCCAATACTTAATGGATATCAGAACCTGTGAGATACTGTGTATAGTCATTAGTGTCATACTGAGAAATGTGAGAAAAAAATTGTTCATGGAATTTTCCTTCATATAAAGCTTCAAAAACTAGAGTAGAGAAGGCATACATCGTCGTCTTTTTTTTTTTTTTAAAGAAAATTAAAACGATATTTCTTTGTCATGGAATAGCCCTTTTTGGATCCCGGTTACTCTTACAGCCCTCAATTCTCTACCCTGTTTATAGAGCCGCAGGAAACATGTAGACAGGCAGACGAGTCAGCATAGCAACCGTCTACGAGTTGACTGAGACCTGTCCTGTACCCCCTCTGTCATTTACTAGCTGTGTGACCTTGGGCACTCCTTACCATCTCTGAGTCAGTTTCCTCCTCTGTGAAATGGGCATGACACTACCTACCTCACACGCTGGTCGTGAGGACTGATGGAATGACAAGCGCACTCCTGCGTGGAGCAGGCAGTCAGTAAATGGTAGCAGCTCTTGTGATAGGCTCCGGTTGTGTTGAAATTCAAGTGGCATATACTTCTGGTGTGTGCTGTCAGTTCTTGTGAGGAGTCCAGAGTTACTTCTCTCAAAAGACTGTGCTCTGGCAGAGGAAGGGCGCTAGCCAAGACAGATCCGCTGGGCCCTGTGGCACGCGTCTGTAGTCCCAGAGCTACTTGAGGCGGCTGAAGCAGGAGGATCACTTGAACCCAAGAGTTTGAGTCCAACCTGGGCAATATAGCGAGACCCCATCTCTTAAACAAAAAAAAAAAAAAAAAAAAAAAGAAAAAAGGCAGATTAGCTCTCTAGACAGCTCAAATATTAGGTGGAACCATAGGTAGCTGCATTTTTGTAGGGCAGAAATACCAGCAGTTTCACCTGGTTCAGACTAATAGGAGATGCAGTAAGGTAAGTTGAGGGAGAAAATGCTAGCTGCTGGCTCTCGAGAGGCCCTGGGGGAAGGAGCAGCCACGCCCATTGGGGGGTGGAGGGCAGGGGTGGGGATACTGGGAAGGCACACGACCGAAAGGCTGCTTGGAAGAGGTTGCGTTTGAGGTGACCCTAGAGGGGACCCCGAGCTGAGTGGCAGGGAGGTGTAAGAGTCCCTGTTCCTGATGGGACCCCCGTAATCCTTGGAGTTTGGAGCTTCTGGAGAAACGTAGGTCAGGACAGAAAGTCAGGCTGGGGGCTGTGTGTGCCTGGGTGACCGTGTCCCCCTCCGTCCCGAGCCTCACTCTGTCCCCCTTTCTTCCTGGCAGCAGAGCCCCCGCCCTTGCTGCACTCAGGGACATGACTGTCAGCACTTCTATCCCCCCTCAGACTTCACTGTCAGCACTCAAGTCTTCAGGGACATGAAAAGGAGCCACTCCTTACAAAAGGTTGGGGATGCCTGGTGCGTGGAGGTAGGTCTCCGAGCAGAACGACGGTATGAGATGAGCCGGCTCTGAAACGAATCCGCCCATGCGAAGTTGACCTCTCGCTGGGGCGGGGCCCGCACACCACGGTGGCTGAATTCCTGCCGGGTTGCTGTCATTTCGGGTGCCGCGCTGTCTGGGCGTGCTGACCACTGATAGGACTATCATAGCCATAAAGATGCCGGTTTATAAGGAGAGGGCGGAGGCCGGTGCGCCCGTGAATCCGGGGCGCCTGGTTCCCAGGGAGGGCTGTGTGCGGGATGCAACGTCACACGTGTCGGCTCCCGTGACAATGACGAACGGCACCTGTGTGTCATTAAAGGGGGCTCCCAGCGAGCGAGTTCCTGGGGCTCTTCAAAGATCCCAGTGAAGGAGTTGTTTATCACCCCAACTCTGCCTTGTTGTTATTGGTCATTTAGAACTTACAGATTATCTCTTAAATTCAGGGTTCTGAAAAATGCCCGCTTCTGCAGCAATACCCGAGTGAACGGCTTTCCTCACAGATGTCGCCCTCCAAGGACAGGAAGCATTGTTAATTTCCTTTAAATAGTCTACTGTAACGTCAGTGCCCCACACTGCTCGTGCTTGGGAGTGACAGTGCTCTCCAAGTTAGTAGTCCCAGAGAATAAAGAACATCTAGAACACACTTTTATCTTCAGAAAAGCAAAAGTCGATGCAGATAAAAAATGTTAAAGGAACTCTTAGATTTAAACAGCAAATGATTTAGTACTAATGTTAGCTTTTTCGAAAAAAGAAAAAGTGAATATGTATGAGCCAATTAGTAAAGCCACTGTCTTTAAAAAACATTTACTGTGTACGTAGTAGGCGCTGGGTGCTGTGCTGAGTATACAAGGACAGGAGGCACGACTCCCCCGGCAGAGGTTAGAGTAGTATATGGCATGTGGACATACGCCTTGTCTTTGGGGAGAGAAAACATGGAATAAATCACCTTTGAAAGCTTGTTCTAGTGTAGGAAGTAGTAAATAATCACTTAAGAGAACTGGGGACATGTAGACAAACACAGAAGAAAATCTAAATACGTGTCCTCTTTGTACCTGTTGCTAATCTCTTAATGTTCGGATGCTTTTCTCTCTAGTCGTTTATGTGCATAAACTTTAAGAATGTTTCACAAAATTGGAATTGCCCCATACACAGTTTTGTGTTTTCTTGTCACTTCTACCATCATCGATGTGTTTCTGCACTGTGACGTGTCTTAATTCTCTTTAGTAAATAACTTCATGTTGTAAAGTTGGTGTCCCGTGGAAATCCTCTGGTCTAACCTTTCCTCTTAGGCCAGATATGAATAAAACGGAAGACATTTCTGGAGTCTTTCCAACTTTTCGTACTCTTACTCCCTTGCCTCTGACCATGCCTGTTTTTGGAGCACGCCTGTGCCCTGGTCACCTGGAGCCGCCGGAGTATGTGCGTGAAGACCACGCTCTTTAAGTGGCCTTGGTCAGACAGCGCAGGGAGCCCACCTCTTCTCTGCAGTAGCCACAGCCTGGTGGAAAGGTTTTCTTCAGCAGTTCCTCCCTGGTTCAGCCTTTAATAGGCATAGCTGTTCATGCTGACTGTCGTGATAAGGCCGTATGAACATAGCCATCAGGGCCTGGCAAATGGTAATAACTCATTAATCTTTGGTCCGAGGTAGGAGGTAGATAAAGGAGGGCCGGGTTCCCATTTGGAGAATGAGGAAAATGAAACAGAAAGACTGCGTTTCTTCCTTATAACTCAAGATCCGCAGGAGCCGATTAGATCCCTGGCGCCAGTGACTGTGAGCATTTCTCAGCCTTGTCCTCAGGACTGAGAAACATCTCCCGGGGAGGTGCCAGCATGCCACGTTTCTAGGATTAGGTCTAAAGCCACAACTTGTGAATAGGCCAGATGCAAAGACATCACTTACGGGCTGTGCCAACTTGGACAAGTGA
>VSMD01076008.1:0-14847 GCA_008750895.1 Mirza zaza
CCTGCTCCCCCGCGGCACCCCCGCTCGCCCTGCTCCCCCGCGGCACCCCCTCTCGCCCGCTCCCCCGCGGCACCCCCGCTCGCCCGCTCCCCCGCGGCACCCCCTCTTGCCCGCTCCCCCGCGGCACCCCCTCTTGCCCGCTCCCCCGCGGCACCCCCTCTTGCCCACTCCCTCGGCCCCTCTGGGGAATGCGCTGTCAGGGGAGTGGGCGGCTGGACAGTCTGGGACACCTGAGGGGCGGACCGGGCCCCTGCAGCCAGCCCTGCCCGGCTGTTCGGCCTGTGGGCTGCGAGCTTGCGGGGCGGAGAAGGTGTGGCGTGAGCCTGGCAGACACGAATGAGGGGAGCAGGGAGCTGATACGAGGCGAGTCCAAGGATGACTGTAGATACATTTCCAATTTTTCATGAGATGGGAAGCAAATGTTGAAATAAATATGAGGTAAAGAAGGCTTGCCAGGTAGAACTGAGGCGAGCGGCCAACCCTGGCTGGTGGGGGGAGCTGAGGGGAGGGTGCGAGGGGCTCGGTGTGGCAGGGTCTCCAAGGACAGACCTGCTCTGAAGACGTTCCAATGGGAAGGCCACTGGGATCGCCAGTCATCACTCTGCCTGGACAGAAGGGCAGCCTGGCTTCTGGGCTGTCCAGGTGCCCTGCTTTGTCACCTTTAGCCTGAAGTCTTTCTCCTCCTGGGTGGAGCCAGAGACCAAGGGGCCTGCCCCTCCTCCACCCTGCTTTTGTCCTCTGGCCCCACCCCCTATGCAGGCCAGCCCCTTCCAAGTCCCACACACACAACACAGAGGCCTAGGCTCTGCGTTCCCCAAAGCACTTCCATGCGCCCGGCAGAAGACACACATTTGTGAATCACACTCGGCTGCAGAGCAGCCCTGGCAGGAAGGCAGTGCGGGTTGCTGGTCTCACCTTTTCACATCCACAGAAATTGAGACTTAGAAGAATAAAAACTTTTTACAAAGTCAAACAGCCAGTGGTAGTGGAGCAGATTCCACCTGCTTTGCTCTTCCCTGATACGTGTGTTTATTCTCACGCAAGAAAATTTCAGTCTGTGGATGGAAAGGTGATGCGAGTTGTGGGTTAAAAAGGTACTCATCTTATTTCTGGAATGGAGAGATTAGGTTATTCAGGCCAGCCCTCCCACTGAAAACTACTAAAAGAACTGTAGAAGGGGATTTTTACATCTTCCTTAAAAGCATCAAAAAGCTCCTTTTATGGTACAGAATTACCAAGCCCTAAATTAAAGGAAAAACAAGAACCAAGAGACAGCAGGTTCCTGACCTGAGGGCATTTGCTGAGTCAGGCAAATTCAGGCCTTTGTTTGACAGCCCAAAGTGCAACAGAACAGGAATCAAAGCCCAAGACCCTTTTGAAGTGAGGGAGTCTAATAGAAAACCCTCTTTACACTGAGTGGAGACCTCAGAAGGCTGAAGCCCCAAGATGAGAGTGAACTGAAAGTTGAACATCCTTTTTCAGAGATGGTATTATTGTTTGAATGACCTGGTCCTTAATTTATAGTTCAATCTGGTTCTGAACAGAGAGCCCTCAGTCATCTTGAAGAAACAAACATAAATCACCTCTGAAGGAAGTTACTTTCACTTTAGGGATCAAATTATTTTATTAAAAAAATACAGTGGCCATCACAGAATAAAAAGTAACCAGGCACACAAGAAAATAAGATACAAAGAGTGAGAACAGAATAAAGTAGACAACAAAAACGCCCTCACACTTGGCAGAAAATGGAATCATGAAACACAGACTACAAAACAACTATTTTTACTTTGTATGAAGAAATAAATGACAAACTTGATAAATCTGCATGGAAAATAAAGCTATAAAGGGTAACTAGCATATCTGAGGGGAAAAAATTAAAATAAGACTTCTAGAAAAGGAAAATATAATGACTAAAATTAAAAATACTAGTGGAAAGATTTGAAAGAATATGGAACACAGCTAAAGAGAAAACCAGTTAATTGTAAGATAAATAAGAAAAGAATTATCCACTAAGTAAGACAGACAAAGAGATGAAAAATGCCAAAGAATGTTTAAGTGGGAGGAGGTTTAGCCCACATGCAGTGCAGAGTCCCAGAAGAAGAGAAGAAAGTGAAAAAGGACAGGAGACAATATTTAAAGAGATAATGGCTAAGAATTTTCTAGAATTAAACAAAAATATCCATCCACAGATTCAAAATTACCAACCAATCCCAAGAAAAATAAATGAAGAAAGAAAGAAATCTATACCTAGGCACAGCATAGTGAACTTGCAAAAAGTTAAATATAAAGAAAAAAATCTTAAAAGCAACAGGGGTGTTGGAAGTGGAGGAGAAAAACAGGTAACTTTCATGGAAACAAAACAAGATTGACAGAAGACTTCCCAACAGCAGAACTGGGAGTGAAAAGTTCTTTATGTAGCTGGAAGAAATGACTTCCAACTTACAATTCTATATCCAGAAAAAGTTCCTTTCAGGAATCAGGGAAAAATAAGACATTTTCACTAAACAGACACTGAGAAAATATGCCACCACCAAAGCTATCCTAGAGGGAGCCCTAAAGGGATACTTTAGGCAGAAGGAAAATAATCCCAGGTAGAAGGTGGGAGGTGCAGGAAGGAACAGAGAGTGTGGTAAATGAAAACTGTATAAAATAATTCCTTAAAAATATATTGTTAATGAAGCCGTATGTTAGAAATGGCAATGAAGTTGGAATGAGGACAGATGAAATTAAAATACTTTGGACATGACTGGACTTAAGAGGAAGGTAAAGATATTGATCGAAATGGCCCCTTGAAAAGCTGAAGAGAAAACCAAGGGACGGCGCCTGGCTGTGGGCCTCGACCTCCACTGCGTCAGGCTGAGAGATCATTTTCAGGAGTAAATCCCAGCTCCTGACTTCTCAGCCCCTCTCTCATCTTTATATTCCTATATGGCTTCTGGGGTGATTCCCAATGTTTAAGGGAAGGGAGCATTCCAAGGAGAAGAAGAAACTGAAGCAACGACACCTAGGACTTAAAATCCAACAACCTGGCAGGAGGGGCGGATCTGCAGGAACTCCCTCCTGCCACCAGTCCTTCTGGGTGTCACAGCCAAGGAGACAACCCACTGTAGCCCCTTCCTGCAGGCGTGTGGCCTCCCCAGAAGGTCAGCTGGGGACGGGCAGCCCCTGGCTTCCCCAGAGAGTTCCCTCTCCAGCTGGCGGAGGGCTGCATAGCCCACGAGTGGAATGATCATCTCGACGCTGGCTGGGGCGCACACTCCCACCCACACCACACACACTGCCTCACACTCACAGTCACGCGCACACACACTATTTATTTTCTAGCCTCCAGCCTTGTCCTGTCCCTGGTGTTTTATGGCAACAGCGTGTTCCTTCATGAAGATCATTTAGAATATGATTGCTTTGCCGATGCCAGCTCAGGGGGCACTCTGGAGAGAGCGTGGAGAGAAAAGACAAGGCCAAAATCACTTTCGGAGGTACAGGCGCGTACATGGAACTGAACTGACACAGGCACAGGGAGTGTGCGGAGAATTTTCCAGCAGCAATAACTAGCCAGAGCCCCCCACTAGCAGCTGAACGCACGTGGCGGGGGCCGCTGTGGCCCTGGTATGGGAAACACCAGTGTCAGACGCCTTCCTTTCTGATCCCTAAAATAGATGACATTCCCCCCGGGAAAGAGGCTTCTGCCCAGCACCCGTCCCTGCGCACCGCCCGGCCAGCCCAGCAGACGTGCGCGTGGACGCGGTGACTGGCAGGGGAGCTGAGGAACAGCCTGCAGAGCAATGCTGGAAGCCTCTGTGCTTGGGGGACAACAAAGTCCCCCAGTGTCCTCCCCTCCCCCTCCCTTAGCACCTACGGGCGCCCTGAATTTACCGCCTTCAGTTGAAATTGCTCTATTTGGACCTGGCTCATGGCGGACCACTGAGGGCCACCAGTTTGATGCCGTGGCCATTGCAGAGGCAGAGGCATTTCCAGACCTTGGCTTCAATGCCTTCTTACAAAAATGCCTTTCAGAAAAAGCAAACAAATAACAATTCTGATTTTCATGGTAGCATTAAAGGGAACTAGGTCCTGGGCTAGACCAGGGGGGCCACGCTGCTGCCCTACCCCCCTCTCCGAAAGCAGGAGGCAGCTTGCGCAGGCAGCCTCGCGGTGCTCAGATGAAAGGCCATTTTAAATAACAGTCGTGTATTAAAGCAAGGGGAGAAGAAAGGAAAAAAAAACTCAAGGGCTATAGCACTGCCACAGTTTTAAATTATAGTGTAGGAGGATAAAAATAAAAGAGAGAGAGGAAGACAGAGCAAGGGAAAAAAATTGCCATTGTTTTATGAAGCAGATGGGAAAGTTCAGGGGATCAGAAAAAGACTATTATTATCTCAACTCTACAGTGACAAGGCAGGAGAAGGATGCACAGTTTTCTCCCCATCTCTCCCTGAGAATGGGACACTGGTGGAATTCATTTTGAAGGCAGTTTCAGGGCAAGGGTTTTGAGCAGCAAGGGCTAGAATTAAAGATTCAGCAGGCATGCATATTTTGAGAGCACTTCCTCTTAATTTCTCTACTTCCTCCCATGTTTAGATGCTTTGGGCTTTGACCATTTAATGCCATTTCAGACGCTGGTACTAGGGTCTATGGAGATAAGGTGAGAATCTTGGAAAATCCCAGGATTTAAGAGTCGGAAATGACCTTTCTTAGGGGTTAACTATTCCAAATTCAAGGCTAAAGAAACACAAAGGGTAAAAGCTCCGTGAGGTAGCAGGAGTCAGCTAAAGTTTCAGGTCCAGTAAATGAAAGAAATCAGAAAATAGAAAAGAGGAGAGAGAAAGACAGATAAAATACAGAAGGATAGAAAGGGAGGAAGGTGTACGAACACGCAGAGGGTTAATCTGCTAGATCCAGAATTAGGTGGCACTTATTCCCAGATCCATGATGGGCCCGAAGTCCACCCCCTCCTGGGAGACCCTGCCCACACCTGCTCTCCATCATTTTCTCCTTCTGAAGCCCCAGTATGATTTGGGTCTGAACAAAACAATTTTGAACTTAATTATATATTCTTCCTTATTCCTTTATTCACTCAATAAACATTTATTGGAGAGAAGAAACATTCATAAAATAGAAGGAATTCAACATTTACTGAGCACTTACATTACGTTAAGTATCTTTCTCACTGCTCTAAGTTTTATATTGGGTGTATATTTCCTCACTAATTTCTTGACAACCTCTCTCTGAGGAAGGTATTATCCCCATTTAAGAAATGGGAAAACCGAGGGCAAGGCTAGGGTTGAAGCCCAAATCTGTCTAATTCCAATGCCCATGACCCCCAGCTCTGAGCTGGATACATGTTCAAGGATGGATGTTCTACAGTCTCTGTCTCGACAAACCTCACTGTCTCTTCTGTGGGCTCAAAATGCAAATAGATGACCAGCCACTGGTGATGAATGCTAGGACTCAGGGATGTGCATGCCACGTTCACGGTAAGCCCAGGAGGAGGAGCTGTGCTTTGGGGGTGAAAACATGTGCCCTGGAAAACTTCCCAAAGGAGGGCCCTTTTGACTGACTGCGTGAGGGCTGGCACCAGGAGGTTTGGGGAGGCGTAAGAGAGTGGAATGGTATTCAGAGAAGAGGGAACAACGTCATTCAGAGTCTTACATGTCTGGGTGGGCCCGGGGAGGACTGCAGAACAGAGGTGAACACAGATGGGGGTGAAGCTTGGGGCCGGACAGGCTGCCGGGCCAGCCGCGTGGGCACAGGCTGCATTTTGTTCTCAGGTGTCAGTCAGCAATTAAGGTGAGTAGGTATGCAACTGGTGTGCAAAAAGATGGCCTAAGTAAAAACCGACAATCTGTCCCTGGATTATAACTGCATGTGTTTAGGATGTCACTTGGTAAATTATTCAACTTCGACCACTTTACCACCTTGGCCCAGCTCATTTTCAGCTTCTTCCTTCCAGCTGGCATGTGTTTTAGAAACACAAAATCATCAGAATAGTGCCCAAAGCTGAACAATCGGAAACTACAGAGAGGGAGTCAACCATCGATAATCGTGGGAGGGGGAGGGTGCACAAGGTTCTGAATCAGAAGAAAGGGGTTCACTCTGCCTCCGCCACAAGCTCACCTCTGTGGCCTTGGAGAAATCATTTAACCTGTTGCTGGGCAGCGATGCCCCTTAACCATGAAGGAGGGAAACCGCCACTGCTCGTTCACTGCGCTGCTGTGAGCTTCAACTGTCGATAGCCAAGGGTTGTAGGACTGACCATTTGTCTGCTGCTGACTGTGTCGATAGAGACACACCCGCAGGCACGCACACGCACGCCCCCGTGCCTGGGCCAGCTGGCTGGACTTGCAGGAGACCCTGCCTGGCCTGGGTGGGGGGGCTGGGCCCCGCTGCGGAATCTGCACTTTCACTCCAGGAAAGCAAAGTTGCTGCCTTCCCGCTTCTCCTGCAGGGACAGCCAACTTCTCTCATGACTGCTAGGCTGTGGGCCCGAGGCGATGAGACTCCACTCGCTAGGGCTCAGTCTTCCTCTGTGCCTCTCATTCCCCTCCAGCCTGGGGTAGCTCTCACATCACACCCCTGCAGGTCAGGGGCACCGGGCATCTGGTCCCCAGGAGGAAAGATCCTGACATGGCAGCTGGGGTGACTACGTGCTACGGGGCACCACAGAGTCCTTCCTGCTTTCCACCCCTGCCTGCGTTGGCACTCTGGGGGGAGTAAGGGGTCTCAGCCCTGAAACTGGCACGATTGGATTCTGCAACACCTAAGAAAGGAGATACGGATTTGGAGGGAAGAACTAGTTGTGAGGGCTGAGCACAGGTAGTGGCATGAGACCGAAGTTAGTGCTGGGAAGCAAATACCGTCTGCTGCTGGCCAGTTGGCAGCAGGCAACCAACATTTGTTCTCAGGACAGAGCCCGGGACGCCCTGCACCAGGGCTGCAGGCCATCGTACTAATTGCTGTCGCTCCCAGCCTGTCCCAGCACCTCCTCCATCACACTCTCTCCTCAGCGCTTTATTGATGTGTCTAAAAGGCACTGTGCATAAAATGCTCCGCTTGCTCTTTCTAATATCATGCCTGACAACCAGCCTCCCCTGTGCACACTCCTCGCAAGCCTGCTCTCTCCTCTGCAATCCCCTCTCTCCTCACCTCTGCCCAGGCATTACCTTGCCCTGCACTTCTCTCCTCTGCACTTGAACTTCCTGTCCTCTTTCCCCTCCTGTCTGATTGCTTTCTATTGGCCCCGAGGTGCACACTCTTTATTACTCCTGCCCTCTCTGCAGCCTCCACAGCATGTTCCCTGGGCTCTGGGAGGCGGCCACAAGAAAACAGACTTCACACCATGAAGCTTCCCGAGAAAGGTTCCACCCACAACCCAGCAAACCTCTGTCCTCTGCAGGCCTGGGAGGGGCCGGGAAACCTCTCTGCCTAATCCGGCAGCCACTGCTTCAGTGCACTTAATATTCACGACAGATAGAACATTTCACGGCGAATTGGACGCACATTCAACTGGAAATGAAAATTTTATGACTGTTCTCACTCGGAGCCGCAGATTACACCAGCTGAGAAAACACGGGCGCAAGCGTACAACCTGTGAACTGTAAAGTATATTAATAATGAAACCACAGCCTGGGAAATGAAGGCTTTATTCTGTTTATATTCTGCTCCATTAATAGAAGGCACTTCAGCTAGCTCCGCCCCATTAGCCAGCAATCTGTGCAGCGAATGGGTGGGCTGGGGTACTGGGGGCCCTGGGGGTGCCAGGGGCACCCTCTCAGCTCACCACACCACAGCTGCAGAATTCCCAGAGGTCACAGGTTTTCTAGGAGCCACGGGTACAGGCCTATGCATGTGCGCTGTGCATAGCTCCCATGTACAGAGGAATCTGTGGCCTTAGTAGCATAGCCAGGTTGAAAAGAGAAGGTCTCCACCCCACCAGAAACAGGAAGTTCAATCAGAGCCCACAGAGACAGGTAAAGTACAATTTGTTGCTCAGTAGTTCTTAAAGCAAGGCATTGAATCACCACCAATAATCACCTGGGGTACACATTTAAAATGCAGATTTCTAGACCCCATCCCAGAATTAATGAATCATCTATTGCATTATTTAACTAAATTTGAGAAGTGCCATCCCAGCTTCATCTAATTCCAAATTAAATAATACCACCTTCTCCCTCAGCTGCTTTCAATAGTCAAACAGCAATAAAAATTTACAGTCAGAGACACAATACCTAAATTCTTGGGTTGCACTGCCTGAGACCTGGTAGCAGGGTGAGCACACTTATACAGGGACAGCCTGGGCTAGAGCTGGACCTAGGGCATGGGTGACCAAGTGACGTGCCATGCCTGGCTTCTGCATGGCGCACTGATTGGGCGGCTGCCTCAGGGGCACTAGCTGCAGGTGTGGCAGGAAGCCCCAGGCTGAGCATGGCAGAGGGCCCATCCCTCTCCCTGTCAGCTGTAGCCTGGGATGATTTACGGATCTGCAGTGTAATTAGTGACAACTGGAAAGAATTCAAGAACCTGATGAGCCCATCATGGGAGCCCATGAGATGGGATGGCAGATGGCAGAGACAGAAATGAACCTGGGGACCCTTTAGTGAAGGAGGGTCTGAACCCTGGCAGCCTCCTGGTTCCATAACTCCTGCCCGTGCTTTATGCCGGGGAGGGCTCTGGGCCACACTGCAGGGCTGAGGGATCTGTGGGTCACTATGCCAGCTGCATAACCCTCCTCTGGGCTCGTGGGCTACAGCCCCCTCTTCCCTTGACCCTCCAGGCTTCCTGGCTCACTGGTGGACCAGGCTTGCTCAAAAAGTTGGGCAGATGGTCAGTCCTGGGTGGTGGTCAAAACACACTGCCTTAAGCTGCTTGGGTACACTGGAAGGTCATCTCTCTCAGTTTTCTTCTTTCCTCTGGAACAAAGGAAGCCAACAAAGGAAATACACACCAGCTCCCTTCCCATGGCCCCATGCGCCAATGTCGGGCTATGGGTGAGGGAACACCCTCCTCTCCTCTATTCCCCTTTGATTTTGATGTGTCATGGGGCTCTGTGCGCGTGGAAGGGTGTGTTTCCCGCAGAGGGATTCTGCCCTCCCAATTCTAATGCAGAGAATTATGAAGAAGTGCAATAGCAGGGAGGAGTCCACCGGCATACACTGCATGGTGAACGCCACTGTGTACCTCTCATAATCTCCCCCAGCCTGTGTGTGTGTGATAAATACCTTCTGACTGACAAGTTAACAAATATCTTAAGCCACATGGGGGGTTTGTACCTTTGTTATTTATGAACCTAAATGCTCTAAGAAAAATCAAGGTCTACTGACTTCACCCCAAGCTCTTCCAGAAAGACCCTTTCTCCCAGACTTTGCTGTAAAGGCTGACCAAGGCTTTCAGCAGCAACCTGCTGGCAGACGCTGTTCATTTGCACATGGAGAACCGGGACAGTGAGAGGGAAGTGGCATGCCCCCCAAACTAGAAGCCGTTACAACCTGATGCTGAGCGAGTGCCTTTCCTCTTGAGCCGAGAATCCTGCAGCCTCTCCCTAAAATGTGGGGAGTAAAATGGATTTTTCCTGAAACTGGGTCCCTGCTCGGTCCCTGTGTCTGAAGTCACACTGATGGAAAACATCTCCTGGGTGTTTTCAAGGGCAGCCGTGCTCCCTCTGCTCCCCTCTCTGCCACACCAGTGCAAAATGCCACGCTTTATGCAAAGCACATCATGGAAGCTAAAATGAGCCTGAGCTCGATATCCTGCAGCTGCAACAACCTGATGTTGACGGAATGGGGACACATTTCCAAGCTCAAAATTTTATAATAATACCTCGGGGGAGTCACTGGCAAAGTTTGGCCAAAGTATAATTAGTTTGCACAGCTATTAGAGGCTGATAGAAGGTTTTAATTTGTGGAGTGATCTCATGAATCTCAGATACTCTGTGGCTGCTCTTGCTTCACTTCCAAACTGGGCAGCTACTGGGCCAGGGGAAACCCAGTCAAACCAGCACTGACCTGCCCGCCTGATGGCCTTGATCACCAGGACGTAAGGCCAGGGAGATGCCCAAATGCCATCCTCTTCCTTCTTTACTATTCTTTCTGTCTCCCACCTGCGGCCTGCCCCCTTCCCTTTCTTAACTAAGCAGGACCTTTTTTGTAAAATATAACATTTATCTTTATAAATTGAGAAGCTTGGAGAATTTACTCAGGTTGATCCTCCATTTCCAGGAAAGCCAAAAGGAAACTGCAGTCATTTTCTTGTATGTACTTTAATTGTTAAGATGGTGCTTCCCTTGAGAGTGGATAAATAAGGATAATAATGCAGATAAAGCAAGCTTGACTTCCAGAGCGTTCGGCAGGATGGTGAAGGCTGGGCTCGTAGATTTGGGGCTGAAGGACGGACTCGCTGATGGCTCCTGAGTTCTGCCGATTAGCTGAGAGCCAAACAAACATGAAAAGGAGACGGTATCAAACCACCACAATCTATTGTGTCGCTCCAAAGTGCACTTGAGCAAAGGCTGGAATTGCATCTGATAGCATAATACAGGTTTTACCCACAGCAATTTGCCTCTGAGGGAGAGAGAGCACAGCATGTACACACTGAGACCATCACAACAAAAGCTAGTTTACATTTTCCCTCCCAAAGGCTGCTCTTAACAGAGGATTCTACTGTGTATGGGCAATTGGGCTTGATGAATGTACTAGAAATCGGGGAGCAGGACAGGAGGGTTCATCCAAGCGCACTCGTGGATATGAGGCTTGTACACAAACGCATGTGAAACAATTGTACATTTTCATGATAGCTCTTTAGTAAGGATGCAGAGTTCTGTATCTATATCACAAATATTTGGATTATTAGGAGTAAGGAACAATTATACATGCCACAGGTCATAGCAAGAAGTGTTGACCTCTGGACAGAGCGAGTTACCAAAAGGGTGCCATTTGTGTTTACAACTTTGAATGACTGATTGTGTGTCCCTGCTTAACAGTCAAAACATCCCATTAGTTCATTTGGCTCATGTAAAACTGGGCATCACTGAATTGTATTGCTAAAAGGGGATGAGTACTAAAAAAATATTAAATTTTATTACCTAGCAGTGTATCTAATGCATGATACTATTCAATAAAAATGGTTAAATCAGCATCAGAACACTGGCCACATGATTGATTATAAACCAGATAAGCTGTGTTCATGTGCCAAAAGGGGAAAACATTACATATAAACATGTGCTATATGAAAAATATATATTAAAGTTTATATTATAAAGTTTATATTAAAGGCAAATATCTTAATTCATCTAATACAGGTTGAGTCTCCCAAATCTGAAATGCTTGGTACCAGAGTGTTACAGGTTTTGGATTTCCTCAGATATTGCAATACAGTTTTTGCATATATGTAATATCTTGGAGATGGGACCCAAGTCTAAACATGAAATCCTTTCACGTCTCCTATACACTTTATACACATAGCCTGAAGATAATTTTACACATTTTTATTAATTTTGTGTATGAAACCAAGTTTTGAGTATGACCCATCACAAGAGGTCAGGTGTGGAATTTTCCACCTGTAACATTATGTCGGGCTCAAGAAGTTTTGAATTTTGGAGCATTTTGGTTTTTGGATTTTCAGATTAGGGATGTAGAAACATTGAGATTCCCTCATCCCCAGTGTTTCTGTAACTGCTTCACTTCCCCACTTTGGTATGCCAAATGCCTTTTATTGATGATATATCAGTTGTTCTCTATCTGACTTTACCTCTGTAACTCTCAAGTTCTTTTGAACAGGTTTTCCCCAGTATAGTCTCCCACATTTTGTTACTTGAATAAGGCAGAGTCTCCAGTGAACAACTGCTCTGTAAAGCTAAGCTGAAGGTTCCACTCGTGTTTGGAACAAAACTGTCTTTCATTGGAATGTGTAAAGACCTTCCTGAGATGAAACAGTCTAGTTAGCAATGTCCAGTTTTAAACTAGAAAAGATCTGGATTTGCAGTTGTATTGCAGACTCGCCCAAGAAAATTGAAATAATTACCATTTCAAAATTACATGCAGTTTACACTTACAGCTTTCCACTTGATTCTACTCCTCCTTTTATCTATGGTTCCATGAAAAGAATTAGGAATAATCTACACAAAGAAAATTGATTGCAGGGTTGGGGAAAGGAGAGAAGGACTAAAATACACCAAATGGTATCACAAAAAATTATTTATGTGTTTGTATCTTCTGTTAAATTATGAAATCCCTGAGGACAAGAACCACGTCTCATTCATCTTTACTTTTCCAATCTATTTATATTTACAACTTTACTGGAATCTCATAGATGCTAAGTAAATACTGGTGGGTGGGTTGGATGGATGGATGGATGGATGGATGGATGGGATGGACAAATGAACGAGGAAAGGCATACTGCTCCCAAACGGTATAAATGTTACCCAAACACTAGTGGAATAGTTTGGTAGACAATGAGAAATTAAAGTAGTGATGCCTTTTTCTTTTAATTATAATTAAATTTGAAAAGGAAAATTATTGTTATGCTAGTGTTATAAAGAGTGAAAGACACAAACACATACAAGTATGCACATGCACAAATCTTATTCTTCATATGTATGCTCTGAGATCAAATTAATAATAATAAGTTTTCAAGATGGGTACAATAAAAAGCTTTGGGAGGGAAGATGTGTAGTAAAAGATATTCTCAATTTATACTGTCTGCCAGGTTCCATTGCTTCTGAGATTACCTATTAAATCACAAAGACCCCCCCCACCCCACCCCCCGTCTCTCTCTCTCTCTCTCGCTCTCTCAGTAAAATTCAATGGTGGTGCTTGGGAAGATAGAAACAAGGGTGACTGAAAAAGGCTTTGAGAATCATGACAGTTCCACTCTAGCTTTTAAAGAAGGAACGTTAGAATTTTCTAGGGAACAATTTTGTTAATTTCAACCCTGATTACCTGGGCTAGACATGTGGAATGATTGCTTAGGTTTCAAATTTATTTAGGCTGTATAGAAAGAAGGTTTTCAACATCAGGAAAATAGGTGATTTGGGGAAACTCACAAGTAGTGTAGCAGAAAATACATTTCTCTTTAGAGAAGAAGATTAGATTGTGTTCCAAGAGTCCAAAGTTGTATTCAAGTCCTTTTGGCTCTTTCTTGATTGATTGGTAATATAAAAGTAATTTCTTAGGACATTTCAGAACCACAATGCTCTCCACCCTAAAAACTGAAGGCATCGACTGACGGCAGCGTCCATGCCATCTACTGCACCCGAGGTATTCTTTCAGAGAAGTGTGCAGGCCGCATTAACCCCAGGACCTGTGTAGAAGCAGTCAGCCTTTGATGGAGCAAAAGCGACACACTTCCACTGGCCCACCTTGCAAACAGGCACTGCACTGTTGTTTCATGAGAGTGCTCAGAGCATGCTCCTAAACAAGCCAGCACAGACGTTTCTTGGAAAGGCAACAGTCCTGCTACAACAGGTAGGTCTTACCTGTTCAGAGTGTGGCCAATCTGTGCACCTGCAGCATCAGCATCCTCTGGGAGCTGCACCCCAGACCTGCTGAATCAGAGCCTGCACTTTAACAAGATCCTCGGGTGACTGTAGGCACTTCAAAGCTTGAGAAGCAAGGATGTAGGTGACAAGAGAGGCTTTCTGCAGAAATTCCCTTGTTCCCCTGGGGCATTTCCAGTGGTGCTTCGTCTAAGGCAATGAGCTCCCTGGACTACATGCAGGCTCTCGTATGCTCAGCAAACAGCCAGAGCTGTGTGTTTCCGGGACGCTCCCCTACCTCTCATGCTCCAAGACAATCTTGTTGTCTAGCTCTGTCTTCAGCTTCTCCTCATCTGTCTGCTGTGGCTTGCTGTGGTCACTCTGAAGATGCCAAATGGAAGAGTAAAGCTAAACGTGGTCAGAAAATGGACTTGATGGATCTGCTGCTCCTGTGCTGTGTGACGAGCCCACGGATCATGTCTACACCATCGCATCACCTTTGCGCTTTCTTAGGGGTCTTAGACCAAGGGAACGGAGGAGGCCTGCCCTCTGCTTGCCTCCTCCTGCTGCTTCCTGGGGCCCACTCACACCGCCACGCCCCTCCTCCCAGACACACACCCGGCGTGGGCTTGCCTTTGCCCTTTGCTGTCCTCTCCCCTCTGCGCCAGCTCCTCTCAGAGGATGTCTCCTGTCCTCGCTGATTAAGGGCACATCAAAAACAGTGTCAGATTTACAGGTTCAGAGTGATTTAGTGGAGTGCACTGCAGCCAAATTAATGCTGGCTGTAATGTAGTTTACCTCATTAAACAATGCACACCAAGATCCTGTCTGCTGTAAAACAATTGGTCTCTGAAGCCCAGTATTCATCTTCCAGGGTTGCTGGGAGATAATAAATGGGTAATATTCCGGTGATAATGGTAATGGAGTCATGGCTCAGAGCTAATATTATGGCAAAGTAGTAATTATTTCAACAGTAAACAAGGGGATGGTTGGGCTGCCGACAGAATTCGAGCCTGTTGAAAGGGTTCAGTGAGTCTCCTCAGAGTGGAGGCCTGGGACTGGCTGAGAGAGACAGATTTCCAAGCTTCCACTTGTCCTGCTTCTGATTCATAGGGACAGACAGGGATGGCAGTTCCCAGCCTCGGGCTACAGCTTCCAGCAAGAGGGACTGCCCTGGATCCGCCCTCGTCCACCTTCATGGTGCGGCCCACAGCCTGGGACGCTGAGAGTAAGAGGGGCTTTGCCACGGAGGGAGGACGTCCACACCCAGCCAAAAAACCAGACCCTTTCATGAGATGGGCTCCTCTAAATCGCTCCCGTTTGGTGGGTTCAATGGTCCAAAGGCAGAGACAGTAACGAGCTAATTCTGAGGGCAAAGCTTC
>VSMD01076010.1:0-45736 GCA_008750895.1 Mirza zaza
GAGACAGAGTCTCACTTTGTTGCCCAGGCTAGAGTGAGTGCCGTGGCATCAGCCTAGCTCACAGCAACCTCAAACTCCTGGGCTCAAGCAATCCTGCTGCCTCAGCCTCCCAAGTAGCTGGGACTACAGGCATGTGCCACCATGCCCGGCTAATTTTTTCTATATATATTAGCTGGCCAATTAATTTCTTTCTATTTATAGTAGAGATGGGGTCTCGCTCTTGCTCAGGCTGGTCTCGAACTCCTGAGCTCAAAGGATCCGCCCACCTCGGCCTCCCAGAGAGCTAGGATTACAGGCGTGAGCCACCGCGCCCGGCCACTCTTTGTAATCTTTTACCCATCTGTATTTATTTCTGTAATTCCTAATGTCATCGTTTATTCTTTTTAAAGGAATAGCAGCACATCCGATAATGTCTCTGCAATTACTCTGGTAGAGTTATTAGTTGGAAACATTCCGGAGATTACTTTGCCATATGAAGTAGGTGCTAGAAAATACAGCCCAGAAAATTAATTAAAGCACATGTGCTTGCATAAGTACAACATCCTGTGACAGTCATTTGTCATTCTTGAAATTGCTGAGGGTATCCAGAGATTGTTTTTCAATAAGAAGTGAAGGTGTGCTACTTTACAGTGCTGTAGGTTCTTGTTGTATTCAGGTCTCTGCCTGCTGCTCGGTTTAATGGGAGTAACTTCCAGATGATACGTTTACAATGCCTTTAAGCCTTTTGACTAAAAACCGTGCAATTCCTTTCATTGTCTAAAATTTTAAAATAGCCTTAGAAATTTTACCTATGTGTAACTGCTTTATGAAGCCTTGCAGAATAGGGTTTTATTTAAATTTTTTTCATAAGCATAATTCTGAGATATATTTCTCAATTTCAGTCAAAAAAAGTTTTTCATATTTATACATTTTACATAATTATATGTAAATACAGCATATATTTTCCTTTAAGGATTCATGATGTGGTTTGGGATCAAAATTGTTCTCTCCCCGATGCTAGGATTTCTCTCCCCGGTCCCTCCCCGATATTGTCAACGTGAAGTCCTAATGCCCCCATGGGTTTCTTTGCAGACTCGAGCAACTGTGAATTGCCTTTGTTAACTCCGTGCAGCAAGGCTGTGATGAGTCAGGCCTTAAAAGCTACCTTCAGTGGCTTCAAAAAGGAGCAGCGTCGCCTTGGCATTCCAAAGAGTAAGTACTGCTCCCGTGAGCCCGTGTAGGACTAGAAAAACTAATGTGACTGCGGTTGTCTGATCTTGACTGATCTTTTAAGCTTTTGCTTGGAGTATCTTACAAATAGTAGCATCAGTGTAGTTAACCTGAGCTAGTTTCTCTTTCAACCCAGTCAGCTGACGACTTCATCTAGCGCTTGCTGTGTCTATGTTAGAAGGAGTTGTTAGTGTCTTAGGGTTTGCCTGGGTTGTATCACGATGGTGTCTTGCTCATTTCATTGGTTCTGCTTTGCCTGGACTCAGTGAATAAATTAGGGGTGACTCTGGTCCCACTGCCTTCCCATGGTTTTCACTGTGGGCTCCGTCTTTCCTTGCCTCCTGCCAGACCCGTGGCTGTGGAACGAGCAACAAGTATGCCAGTGGCTTCTCTGGGCAACCAACGAGTTCAGCCTGGTGAACCTCAATCTCCAGAGGTTCGGCATGAATGGCCAGGTGTTGTGTAACCTTGGCAAGGAGCGCTTTCTGGAGCTGGCACCTGACTTCGTGGGAGACATTCTCTGGGAACATCTGGAGCAGATGATCAAAGGTACCAGCTGCATGACTTGCGCCCTTGTCCAGGGTGAGCCGTGGCAGGGAAAAGTAATGACTGTTCTTCAACCTCACGGTTGGCATTTCAAATGGTACAGAGTAAATTGCCTCAAAATGCCACTCTAGTGAGTCAGATACGTGGCCGTGTTTATAGATTTGTATTCCACTTAAGTTCGTGTGTGTGTGTGTGTGTGTGTGTGTGTGTTTAGCATCAAGTAGAGCCACAAGGCAGTAGCCTTAGTCACTAAATCGTTCGTGATTGCTAGACTGTGTTTGTCATGGCAGTCCGTGTTGACTCAGATGTGTAGGCCAGCAGGAATTCCTATGTTTTGTGAGTTCACCTTGTAGAAACAAAAGAAATAAGTCAGCTTTAATGAAAGGGAGCCTTTACTCCTTTACAGATAAACTGAGTTTTATGGTAAATTTCCTAAGCCCAAAAGGAATCTAACAAAGAGAATTTTGGGGAGAATTTGTGTTTTTAAACAAGCAAGTAATTAATCGATGTATGTTTACACACTGACATATACAGAAACTGGCCGTTGATCAATAAAAGTGTCGCCAAAGGTAGAGAAAAGTCTTGATTCAGAACTTAAAAAAGCAGTGAGACTGCAGTGTTTAAAATACATTGAGTTAAACAAGAGACAAAGTTTCATTTCAGTGAGGACCATTTAAGTTAAAAAAATATAAGAAAATTAGCTTGTTTGTTGAATTCAGGGAAATGTTCCTTACCTAATTGATTTTAAGCACACGTAGTCTCAACGTCTCCTGTAGACCCAGAATCTCAGAAAGACCTAGAGTTCAACTGCCAGCATTTTAGTGATGGCTTCCGAGGGCCAGGGAAACTTCTTTTTAAAGACCCCCAAATTTTCCCTGGACTTGGACAAGTCATATGTAACAAATTTCTGGTGAGTCTTGTGTTTTGCCACATTCGGGCCTCTTTTGCCATTACCTGGGCACGTGAGTCTGTGTGTGCTTGGATTTGTGGGTCTGCGAGAGGTTTGTGCTGTGTTCATGGTAGGTGCACTTGCACAGAGCACAGCCTTTTCCCTCTCAGAGTCCGTGGGCATGTGTCCACCCTGGCAGACTCCCACCGCAGTGAAGCCTTCGCCACACCCTGGGCAAACTGTCAGGGTTGGAAGCATTAGGTCCTGAAGCCTCGTGGGGCAGGAACTGTGTCCCATTTTATTAATCCCCTGGATTCCCAGTCTCTGGCACAGAGACTTCATAAATATTTGACTACTTCTTGAATACATGAATGAATTAAACACACAATGTAGAGCTTCCCAATTTTGTGATAGAAAATTTAACTTTGCCAATGACGTCACTCATTTTGGAAAATTTATTCTGGTTGCTAGAAAAAAATGTGTTCTAGGTTTATTTTTCTGGTTACTAGAAATTTATTCTGGTTACTAGAAAAAATGTGTAGTTCTTTGAAAAAGACATGCAGTGATGTGGAGCACCAAATGCATTTAGTCACTTGGAAATAACCAGATAACAGTAATTCAGAAAGCAAGTGTTTTCTTATAAGTAGTTTTTATTATCTGGCTTTGCCATCTTATGACTCCTGTGTCTTTTTTTTTTCTTTCAGAAAACCAAGAAAAGACAGAAGACCAATATGAAGAAAATTCACACCTCAACTCGGTTCCTCACTGGATTAACAGTAATACATTAGGTCAGTACTGTCGAGTCTGCCCTTATGAGCCTGGTCTTAAGTTAGACTTGGACTCTCTAAGGGAGGCTCCTCTGGGGCCACCTGGACCCACACTGTCCCACGGAGTGGCCACACGTGGGTGTCAAGCTGCTGAGCAATTGAAATGTGGCCCGTCCACATTGGGATGTGTAGTAAGAGTATAATGCACACAGGATTTGGAAGTTCTAGTACGAAACAAAGAATGTAAAATATCTCCTTGACAATTCGGAACATTGATCACGTATTGAAATATAATTGTTGCATTAGATCAAGTAAAATACCATAAGAAAATTAACTTCACCTGTTTCTTTTTGCTTTTGTAATACGGCCACTAGAAAATTTTAAATCTCATAAGTGGTTCATAGGATCTTCCCATTAGTCGGTGCCGTTAGCTGTGGTCTAGGCAATTTATAGAGCAAGGAGCACAGCTCAGAGTGAGCTGATTACTGTGGTCACCAGATGGTAATCTAATGTAACCAACAACAGGTGGCAGGCACAGAAAGTGTGTTGGGAGCCACTGTAAATTTGCAATGAACTGAAAAGTTTAAAGAGCTGTCATGGAATCGGGGGCCTTCTGTTTGCTGGTACTGGGGAGGGCAGGCTGAGGGTTGATCTGCCAGAGCCAGTGTGGGGTCATCAGAACAGTGCGCTTCGGTGGCACTTTCTGCTTCCTCGCAGTCACAAGCTCCACCCTCTGGGCCAGGTGAAGCCTGTCCCTCCGCCCTGCCTTGAGGCTCACTGCTCAGAAGCTCTTTCTAAACATGGCACAGTGGGAGACCCTCTGCTTGCCTGAGCCGGAGTCAAAGTTAAGAGAGCTTCCTTCCGCCTCCAGAAAACAAGTTATTCCCTGATGGGGGAGAAGGAAGAAGATGGGCTTTTCATCAGAACACAGGGTTCCATGGCCCAGTTCTGCTCCATACAAAACATACTGTGTGACAAATTGCTTCGTCTCTCTAAACCTCGAAGCTAACACCCAGTGAGCCCTGTCATTCTGAGGGACACACAAAAGCGCCAGAGCCACAGAAATATGCACACCGAGCCCTGCTTGCTGGCTGCAGGGGCAGTGGGCTTATTGGTTAAGCAGATGAGTGGTTTGGGAAGAAGAGGACTTGGTGACAAACTGCCCACATCCTCACCGAGGCTTTGCAGAGGGCTGGAGTGTGCGAGCAGAGTGGTCGCCCGTGATTGGCTCCGAGGGGTTGGTTGTCACGTTAATACTGACTTCAAGGACTCTACTGTCCGATTGTGCGTTCCAGGTTTTGGCGTGGAGCAGGCGCCGTACGGCGTGCAGACACAGAACTACCCTAAAGGCAGCCTCCTGGACGGCATGTGTCCGGCGTCGGTGCCCAGCATGCTCAGCTCCGAGCAGGAGTTTCAGGTGTTCCCCAAATCTCGGCTTGACGCCGTCAGCCTCAGCTACTGCTCCCTCAGGCAGGACTTCCCGGCCAGCAACTTGAACTTGCTCACCAACAATTCCGGTAAGATAGGAAGCATCTTTCAGCCAGTTGGGTTGATTCTGAGAGCTGCCGTCAGACAGTGATAATGAACTTTTTAATTAGCGCGTCCTGTTCTCGGCCCTTGGAGGAGGTCAAGGCACTGTGGCCTGTGTTCCGAGCGCCTTTCCAACAAGCACACGCCTCACGTGTTTCTCGCACTGGTCTGGGCCCTGCAGATGTTGCGTAAACAAGGCACGGCCTTGTTCTTGGGGCCAGATTCCTCCACCCAATGAAAGGGGTATTTTTTGGAGACTGTGCAGGAATGTGACAGATTTCCTTTTATGGAGTGGTGACATACATACAGTACACAAGTAAATCTCAGGCCGTGCAACTGGTTGGACTTGTTGCATGTATATCCAGCAGTGTAAGAGCCATCTAGGTGGATACGGAGAACTTTCTAGCAGCCCTGAGGCTGCTGCATACCTCTTTGCCCTCAGTAGCATCCCCACCCCAAAAGGAAACCATTCTGACTTATCATCATGGATTAGTTTTTGCTGCTCTCGAACGGCATGTAGATGGGATCTGCAGTGTGTTTTCTTTTGGATTTGTCATTTGCTCATCATCGTTAGGTCTGACATTCATCCAGAGGCACTGTGGGCGGTCAAGCCCAAGACCACCCTGCAGTCAGTGCTCAGCAGCCCTGGCCTGTTTCCGAGCCTGGGGGAGAGTCACAGCATGTGCTTGGTTGTCTTTGCCAGGGAAGCCCAAAGACCACGACTCCTCCGAGCACGGCGCCGACAGCTTTGAGAGCTCAGACTCGCTGCTGCAGTCCTGGAACAGCCAGTCGTCCTTGCTGGATGTGCAGAGGGTGCCTTCCTTCGAGAGCTTCGAAGACGACTGCAGCCAGTCTCTCTGTCTCAATAAACCGACCATGTCCTTCAAGGATTACATCCAAGAGAGGAGCGACCCAGTGGAGCAAGGCAAACCAGTTATTCCTGCAGCCGTGCTGGCCGGCTTCACGGGTAAGTGTGCCACGCTGGGAGCCTGGCCACCCGGTCCCCTGAGTCCTGTCCCCTGTTTCATGCCCGGCCACAGCACCGTGTTTACCGTGGGTGTTTCTAGGTGAGGCATGCTGTGTCCACACTCCTCGTTTTGTATGTGGCTCACTGGACCCCTGAATTCTAAAAGGGCCAACCTTGCAGGAATGTCACGTGCACAGAGCCAGCCCGGTGGAGTGATGAGATGGACAGGCTGCTCCTCCACCTGGGTGTTGTAAAGAGGAGGAGGCACAGAGGACACGGCCCAGGGAGTCTTCAGCCCTGACTCACCCACTCCAGGAATGTCAGAGAGTGCCATTTGGTGCAGGGAGGGGCCGCAGAGCCGGCCTCTAATAATACAGGCACTGTTTACCTTTTCTTGCTTCTAAAATCCATATACTCTTATTTTTAAGGTTTGGGTGAGAGCTATTCTAGGCAGGGGACAAATATTAAAGCTGTTTTTAGAACCAGATATCTCCAGTCCTTTGGCACAAATACCTAAGACTTGTTTTCATTGCTTTCTGTGTCCTTAAATGTGCTTTTTTTTATTATTATTATTTTTTGGCCCCACAATCTGACCACTGTGGATTAAAAAAATATAACTACTTTAAAAAATCTGATAGGTTAAAATAAGGATGCTTAGGTATTCATTTTTTTTTTTTCTGTCTAAAAAAACATGTGTTAACGTATTCAAATACACATGAGTGTTTGAAAACTATTATAGTTTTCATACGCAGAAGTTCCGGCCCTGCTAAGGAAACAAACAGCCGTAGCATTGGTGTTTCCATTTTAACAGTAAATGTTCTTTGCCCTTTCCGGCCGCCAGCTCTGGGTGGTTAGCTCGGCGTGTGGTCTGTAGTCCCTGGGACAGCCCGGCATGGGGTGACGTGAACCCATTTTACAGATGGGGAATTGGCTCAGAGATAGGCAGCCTTCTGTGGCCACACGGCTCTGGTCCCAGAACGCCTGTGGCTCTGTGCTTTGGAGCAAGGCTGCATAGGTGACAGCCGTCGCGTTTTGAGGGAAGAGCTTTTTGGTGGAAAGAGACTGGGCTCAGGGTCGGAAGATCCAGGCGCTCCGCCCCTTCGCGGTGACAGGCGAGTGATCCAGGACCGGGCAGGCACCCGTCCTCTGAGTCGTGTCGTCTGAGCCGTGAAAGCAGGGCTGTGACAAACGCTTGCCTCACACGGCGGCTGCTCCAAGTGCCAATCGAGAAAAGGCCCGAGAGAGGCGCTCGGCAGGGCCTTGGCCGGGCAGAGGCTGTGAGGCAACGGCTCTTGCCCCATGTGGCTCTTGAGTAAACTGGGCCATTAGGCAATTCACACACAGTCACTTGGCAGGGACGCAGCAGCATGGATCCCACGATGCTCTCTCTCTTTCCGTGATGAAATAGATGCCCCCGTCCCGCCCCACCGGGTGTAGCTAGAAATAAACCGAGAGGCTTTTTACAGGAGGGACGATTAAATAGGATGGGGACTTTTAATGCCAAGGGTTGGTGGCCCCCAGACTTTCTTCCAGAAAGAACAAACCCAGCAGTGGAAGGAAAGAGTGCCGTGGCCGAGCGACCCTCTTTTCCAGGCGTGGGGGGTTTCGGGGGAGAACCCGTGTTTGGCATGCAGTCCCAGCCTATTAGAGCGTGTCGCCGACACCTTAGCTCCACCTTCACGTCGAAACCCCTTCCAGAGAGTGGGGCCTACATTCTTAAGCCAGCTTGTTTAGTAACTAGGACGGTAAAGCCTTGCTTTTGGATTTTGAGTCTACGGAACGGTATAATGTGTCTCCCTCTCCCCGCAGGAAGTGGACCTATTCAGCTGTGGCAGTTTCTCCTGGAGTTGCTCTCAGACAAATCTTGCCAGTCGTTCATTAGCTGGACAGGGGACGGCTGGGAGTTCAAGCTTGCTGACCCCGACGAGGTATGGCCGGAGCCCTGGGGGATCTCTGGGCTCCAAAACCTGACTCCTCTCGTTGGGTTCCAAAATTCAGTTCTGTGGGTACAAGAAGGGATTCCTGAGTCCAGTGAGAATCTTTTTATGTGAGCGTTGGGAAAGTGGAGGTAGAGGCATTGCTTTGCTGATAAATGTACCCACAGGCATGGACCTCACGCAGACGTCCCTGTCTTGGTCTCTTGTCTGATCGATCAAAAAGCCCACGCTACAAACCAAGGTTCTCTCCGACCATCCAAAAGTGCTTTAGGAAGTTTGCCATTGTCTGTCGAGGGGACGAGTCTCCTAGTAGCCCCCAGCCATCCATCTACTGACTCTGCTCCTTGGCTGAGCTCCGCAGAGCCAGCAGCAGCCCCGGAGGCCCCGGCGGGAGGGGAAGGCTGAGGACAGATGAGATTGCAGCCACTCCAGGACAGCACTAGAGAAGCCCTGGGTCTCTGGCACCGTGGAGTGTAATCTGTCACTTCCCAAGTCCCTTGAGAAACAAGCATTGAGGAATGACTGTCACACAGCTCAGAATCCCACTCAGCAGCTGTTAACTGTAGTAGTTAGAACCCACGAGGGTGGGTGGCACCCCAGTTCCCTTGTCTCGGGGGCCTCCCGGCTCTGAACCCCTGGCTCCCAGGAGGTTTTGCTGAGACAGAACAGGAGGCAGGGAGAGCAGGGCCCCAGTCCCCAGAGTTCTCGCCCGTGTGCAGAGAAACAGCCGAGGGACACAGTGTCCCTGGCGAACGTGTTAAAAGACAGGTTGGACCTCCCGTGGACCTTTTGTGGTTGTCAAGCCCTCTGGGGTGAGCACACACCCTAGTCGCGTGGGGTGGGGGAGAGTCGTTCTCTTTTTCTTCATTGGCAAAATTGAGCCTAACCCTTCTCCATCTGTGTCGACCCAAGGTGGCCCGCCGGTGGGGAAAGAGGAAAAATAAGCCCAAGATGAACTACGAGAAGCTCAGCCGGGGCTTGCGCTACTATTACGACAAGAACATCATCCATAAGACGTCAGGGAAGCGCTATGTTTACCGCTTTGTGTGCGACCTCCAGAACTTGCTGGGGTTCACGCCTGAGGAACTACACGCCATCCTGGGCGTCCAGCCCGACACGGAGGACTGAGGTCCCCGGGGCCACCCCGAGCCGGCCCCAGGCCCGTGGACTGTGAGCGGGAAGCTCATCTTGACTGACTGCTCCAAGGACCCAGGGAAGGCGGGTTTGAGTATGTCCAGGAGGTCGCCAAGAAGCCGTGGCCTATTTCATCCCAAACCTTGCCTCTTGACAGGGCTGTCTGCGCCGCGGCAGAGTTGGCAGTGTGCCGAGCGTGACGCCAGACGCTGCTCACCTTCCTATTCGGAGAGCGGTGGAGGAGGTGACGCTGGGAGCCATCCCAGCTCCAAGCAGGCCATGGGGCGGGACAGTGCTGGCTGTTGGAGACTTTCAAAGGAGTGAGCTGTCATGGACATGGGCAAATTTTCTTTTGCCTTTTGCAACCAAGAACAGCAAACGCAAAAGCTGCCTCTTCGTTCGAGAGGAGTAGGAGGATGGGAAGGAAACAACCATGCCATTTCAGAATTTAGTTTGTATATATTATTATAATCTTATAATTGCTCTGAGAATCCTCTAACAGTACTATTTAACAAAAATTGTATATTGTAATTTAAAATAATTATATAACTGTATTTGAAGTAAGAATGCAGACATCCAATGTTTTATTTCATTTTTCAGTAGCACATAACGGCATTTTACAAAGATTTAATCTGCCAAGAGCAGACTAAGAAAAGTAAAGTGTGTATTTACATTTAATATACCTGCAGGAATAAGATCGAAGACAGGTAATCCCTGCTTTTTGTGTTTCGTGGGTTTTTTGCCTTGGTTATCTGGCAAGGACTTTCCTTGTACATTTGGGAATTTTTACAAGAAACCTAATGTTATTATTGGGGGGGTGCATCTGGCCTCTCTGCTTTCTTCTTTAATTGTAAAGCAAAAGCTATAAAGCAGTATTTTTCTTGACAAATGGCATATGTTTTCCACTTCTGTGCATGCCTTTAAAGCCAGTTTGTACACAAAGCATATTTTATTTTTTAGTGTAACTGTTTCCCCAGCAACTCACCTCTCCCTGACCAACCAGCCATTTCCTTCCTGTGCCCCAAGTTATTCTGTAGGATTAAAATAAGAATACTATTTTTGGAAATGTGCGACTCCTTTTCAGAGATCAGGAGGGATTTATGTAGCAGCTATTTTTACTGCAAAAGTAATTCACTGGAAAAAAAAAAAGTAATTTGTAAGAAAGCTTTATTTTTATCTCAGCTCCATGTAAAGTGAAACATACAGAGCTGAAGACAGGGGGTGGGGCAGGGTCCTCATTAAACCTCTTGAGCAAAGCACCATTTGTCCGTCTTTGTTCATCTGTTGTGTCTCAGACTGTCTGGATAGCACGCTGCCCTTTTCTGCTCTGTGTCACAGCAAGAGCTTTTTTTGTTTTTCCTTATTTTCTTGGACATAGAATACCCAGAGGCACAGAGAGGGTACACAGATGGGAAAGAATGCATTGGGGTCATTCATTTGGAGAAAGTGTTTTGATGGAGATAAGAGACTTTTGCAGTTGAGTCGTGTATTCCTGGCCTTCGTACACGATCCAGTCAAGTTGGCTTCTCAAAGCCAGGCAGGGTTTCCTATTTACTAGCAGCGTGGCCTCGGACCAGTGGCTGGCCTGAGGTCTCTGAAGCTAGTGTCATGTGATGAGACTGAGAAATCGGGTGGCAGGGCCAGCTGGGGAGCACAGCCAGGACTGGGACGACTCGGCCAAAATACCCACAGAAGACAGTTCCCAGTATATTTAAGCACAGGATGTTTTTCTCAAGTGGGACCTATTTATCACTTGGACATCTGTTTATAATATAAACAGACATGTGACTGGGAACATCTTGTAGCCGAAAGGAATCATGGCCATCGTCTCATTTTATGTGAGGTTGAACTGCATGAAATTGCCAGACTGGGTTTTTATGTACAAAGATGGCAGTTTCATGGGGTTCAGTCTAATAGTTATGGGAACTGAAGTCCTTATAAACCTTTGGCATGATATTGAACAGATCTGCAGTATAAAATGTTTGTAACGTGGCCTTTTCTTTCTCGAATAATAAAGTATTTTGTTTATATAAACTCCTTGTAAGATTCCTGGTTTTTCCTCCCCACCCCCGGCATGAGGAGGAGTGGGGGTATTTTAACAAGATCCCTTGTCTGCCCGAAACTTGACGTCACCGAGAGCCAAATCTCTGTTTCACTGATTTCACACACGTCGGGTTACCTAGAAACCACACCCACGCTGGAAGCGTCCCTCAGCCCTTCCTGAAGGAATTCTCAAAAAGTGCTCCTTTAAGAAAGGATTATAATAGCAAGACGAAGGTGTCTTTGCCAGAGCTTTGGCAGAGATAACTGAGGAGAGAGTTTAGGGTGCTCATATTAAGTATAAAAGGACTTGAGGTTAAGCACTTCTGTGACTAAAGCCACAGCCCTCCCAGTCCCCTCAGTGGAGTTCTGACATTAGTGAGGTCACTTACCAGAGAAGGGGGCGATTATGGTCTTAGGATACCTGTTCTCAAACTCGTTCTCAGAACTCCTTTTTACACTTAGTGAGGTCGCCACAAAGCTTACGTGGGTTGCACCCAGAGGGTGCTGGAGCCAGCTCCTACCGGCTCACCGCGCGTGGCTCTTCCCAACTCCACATCAGCGATGTGAATTTGAAATGGATCCTGATACCCTGGGAATTAGCAAACACTACAAGTCAGGGTGTTCATTCATTCCTGCGGGGGAGGGGGTTGTTAAACATTTACCACTGGTCACGGCTATCAAAGGTTACCATATTAGAAATTAAGACAAGTCTTAGAATATTAATTCATTTAAAATATACATTAACATAAACAGCCCTTTTTTCTTACAAGAATTCTCCCTTTTAAAAGTTAGCATGGTATTGTGTCACAGGTTTGCAGGTCTCTTCAATGTCTGTTTTAGTAGAAGAGAGTGGGATTCTTCTACCTGTTCTTCATTCAGTCTGTTCTGATATATTTTGATTGCGTGTATATATATGAAGAAAATGTGGCCTACCTAATACAGATTTACAATTGAAACAGGAAGGGTATTTAACAGCTATTTCAGATAATTGTGGATATTCTTTTACACTATGCCAAAACTTAACAAATGGTAATTTCTTCATTGCAATTGGGTTATGAAACCTTATCAGGAAACTTTCCTATGGTTATGTTAAATTCCATTGGTTTGTCTTGCACTTTGAAAGGATCACTTACTCATGTGTGATTTTGTAACATCATGCTTTGGTCATTTGGAAAAAATATTGCTTCAAAATGTTGACGCAGCTCAATACACAATATTAAACAATTGCATCTGTGAATGTCACCACGAATCACATCAGAAAAGTACTAGGAAGCTATAAAGCTCGAGGTGGATACAAATTTCCAAAAATTCAAATTTTCACTTGAAAGCTCAAATTTTATCATCGACAACAAATGTTCCTAGGTTGTTTACTTAGAGGTGACAGGCTCTTTTCAGTCATTTTTGAGGAAATACCAGCCAAATAACCCAGTCTGAGTAAATGTAATTTGTCAGTTGTTCTCGCAGGTAAATAGAGTGTTCATGAACAAGGAGTGGATAGTTTAGCTTGCAACTCAGATGCACGACTGCATTTCCTTGGGACAAGAGCCAAGCTTCAGTATACAGCAACAGTTCTTCACATGCTCTTTCCATTTTATTGCACAAAAATTCAAATGATGTGTGTTCTGTTAATAAAATTAGTTTGTATTGCTTCATCAAGGACATTCTTGAGTAAAGCTAGTATTTTTTCTTTTCATTTTTTTTTCTGCACGTGCATGGTGGCCAAGATGCGGCGACCCTCAGTACAGCTTAGTGCCCCTTCCCCGGGTTCACGCCAAGGCACCAGCAGTCTCACCCACCTTCGCTGTTGCTCCATAAGCTCAAATGTCGACACAGTAAAAGAGGCAAACATGTATTAGTATTATTATAGGAGTAGTTTTGACCTTGAGGATCCCCCTGAAAGAGTCTTAGAGATCCCAGGAGTCTGTGGACCTCACTCTCAGAGCTGTTCTAGAAAGGAGAGGTTCGCCAAGAATGAAAGGGGCTTTAGGGATGGGTTCGAGGAGGTGGGGAAAATTCGCCTTTTCCTCTCTAATCCAGTGTCTGTGCTGCCAGTTTAGCCTCACCTGTCATGGCCAGGTAAGGAGGGAGCAAGTTTCACTTAAAGCGGAAAGAACCGCCTAGTGCTCTGCATGACGGACGCTCTTGTGTGCAGGGGAACGGGGTGCTCTCCAACGCCCTCTTCCTGGCCTCCTCCTGTCTTTGCTCCTGTCCACGCTCCAATCTAATGCCAAACCTTTTTAGAAAAAAAAATGTATATTTGTCACATTTTTAAAAACTTACAAGAAAAGAGGAAAGGGAAGGGAAATGTAACTGGAGGAATCATTTTTCTTAACGTCCTCGAGACTGCAGTTGTGCAGAGATGAGCGCGTGCGGCCTGCCTTCCAGCTGTCCCCACAGTGGGGACAAAGCGGGACTGAACTGCTGCTAGGCCCCCCCAGCTTCCCTTCCCCACAGGGCTCGAGAACTGCAGACAGCGGACGCTAGGCGCAGGTAATGATTCGGGGCGGCAGGGCCGGCTTGGGGGCCGGAGCAGGAAGAGCGGGACCTGGGGCAGGGGCTGGGGAGCAAACGGTGCCATCCCCTCGTGGGAAGCCTCAGGCACGCTGGCAGGAGAGTTCAGTGTGCTCTGGAGCCAGCCCGTGGGTTATACTCTCACCAGCTCTGGCATGCACTCGTATGTGACCCGGGACACGCAACGTAATCACTGTCTACCTCGGTTTCCCTTCCAAAACGTGGGGTCACTGGTGGCTGTGGGTGGATCGGCCTGGCGTTGGAGTAAGATTGTGTGACGTCAGCAGCCTGTGGTGGGTGGGGCGCTGAAGGCGTGAGCGGAGCACACTGAGGAAGGTGAGTCGAGCCAGGGGCTCTGCAAAGAAAACGTGGTTCCCGACATCCATGTCTCCACTGTCGTAAGAAGAAACCCGGGTGCAGGGGTCAGTGGTAAACAAAACTGGTACCTAACTGCACCAGGACTCAAACCCAGGTCTTCTGTTTCCCGGGGGGGTGTTCTCTGGCCACCATCATCCTGCCGTGTTTGGAGTAAGCCATTAAAAATGCTCCCCCAGATGGTACACGGGGGGGCTCCCCCAAGCTTCCAGTTCCTCCCTCCACAAAACAGAGTCCGCAGCCCTTGCTCTGAATTTTAAATTATCCATGAACCTCCCACCCAAAGAACACGCAGTCCTCTAGGCAGCAGCTGGCGGCAGCCAGTGTAGCTTGAGCAGATGCGAGAATCCCACAGTCTGGGCCAGATGTTAATCTGTCTTTTCTGCAGGAGCGAAACAGAAGGGTGAGACCCAAGCCAGCGCAGGGGAAACCCCTTGTTAGGCAATTCTTTTGTAACTCCCGGGCGGAGTCTGAACACGAGCTCTGCTTGAAATCTAACGTTAGGGGAAAGACCATTTTTCGGTCATCGCAACTGGTGTGATGACATCTTTGCAACTGGAATCGACATGGCCTTTGTCCCTTGTGCTATGAGTAACTGCCCCCTCCCCGCTTTTTGTCATGCCCAGATGGCAAAACAGCCCAGGATTGCCAAACCTGAGCCGCCGGCTGTCCCCGTGTCTGTGGCTTCATGCTTTCCAGACACAGAACTGAGGCTCGGCATGCACGTGTGTCTCCGCGTGGCGTGGGGTCAGAAACACGGACCCTGAGCGCCCGTGGCCGGGAGGGAAGCTGGGATGGTTGGAGGACAGAGTGTGGAAGTGACAAGGGACCATTCATTAGTGGAGAATGAAAACTGAGCTCTCAAGCAAAAATGGTTGTGTGTCCGCCGTCGTCCACCTCCGCGTAAAGCCCACGATGAGAAAGACTTTTACAGTCTGCCGGTGAACTCTGCCCCAGTTGGTGCTGGAAGAGGTTTTTTCCATTGCAATGCAAACATGTAATTGGTAATTTTGAAACAGGGCACCCTTTTCAAAGCTCACTTTCATCTGTCACCTCATGTATACCTTGCTGTGACCCTGGGAGGTCAGTTTTATTATTCCCATTTTACACATGTGGAAACTGAGGCTTGGAGAGGTAAAAACCCTACTGTGAAACTGGAGGTGCTTTTCCGGGCCCGTCGGTGGTCCCTGATCCCTTGTGCCTGAGGTGCGGACTGAGGCTTGGGGACAGGGGGAGCTCACAGGGCCGGAGCCCAGAGCTGCTTTCTCACTGAGGGGCTGGATGTCCCCTCAAGGGCTGTCACCCTCCTCTTGTTTCCTTCCAGCCCTGGTAACTACCACCTTCCCACCCTCTGTGCAAAGCTACTCTCCCATCATCCCAAGGAATTATTGTCTTGTTTCTATTTCTCAGGTCCTCAGCAATCGGAATTATATTTTGGATCAAATTTGCATCACCCTGGGGCCTTCTCAAGCTACCTATGGACCTCACAACAGATCCCAGCCACAGCTCCAGCAGTTCAATTAACTTTCATTCATTCATTTTAGTATCCGTCCAGCCAGCCGTGCAGTTGTTAACCGTCAGCCCCTGGGAATCTGCAGATAATGAGAGCCGGGCCGTGCATGCTTTCTGGAAGCCACTTCCTCGTGGAGGAGCCCAAGAAGAGAGAGGCAGTGGCATGTGTGGCCCTCCAGAAAGACAGGCTTGGGGCCCAGCACTTCAACTGTGCCTGTGGCTAGAAGCAAAATAAGCAGTTTCTCCTGGTCGGTGCATGTCATAGGCGGCATCACAGCGAGAGGCCGCAAAGAATCGGCCTTTCCTGAGGCTGTCGTAGGGGTGAGGGGTCCACGAGAGTAAGTCAGCCCTGCAGATGGGATGAAGATGCGTGGAGGTTCCCACAACTCACATGCACATGTACACATGCACAGTCACACTGCCACACACGCATACTCACATATTCATACGCACGTGCACACACGGCATGTGCACATGCTACATTCACGCATGCACACACACACACATTCACATGCATGTGCACACACATACACTAACACACATATGATACCCTCTGTGTGCTCCACCTTGTCCATCCCTGCTCCTCCTCCTTCGGTCACCCCCTGCCATACCTGTCTCCCGCATCAGTTCCCTAGGGCTGCTGTAACCGAGTGGTGATAACACCAGGAACTTGTTCTCCTGCAGTTCTGGAGGCTAGAAGTCCAGGACCAAGGTGTCAGTCGCTCTGGTTCCTTCTGAGCACTGGGAGGGAAGGACCTGTTCCTGCCCCCTCTGTCCTTGGCCGAGAGGTGGCCGTCTCCTCCCTGTGTCTTTTCACAGCCTTTCCCCCATGTGCGTCTGTGTCCAAATTTCCTGTCAGATTGCAGTAGGACTCACCATAATAGCCTCATCTTAAATCAGTACAGCTGCAATGATCCTGCTTTCAAATAAGTTCACACTGGAGTCAGGACTTCGACAGACGAATCTGAGGGACACGGTTCAAGCCACACGTGCCTCAACACTGAATAAGTCAATTTCTGCACAGATGGGCCCTGGGCCCCGTCGTATGAGTGGACGCGGAGCAGTTGTAACCATGTCCTGCAATCTCAAGGGCAACTCACTACACAAATACTAGCAAGTATGATTGATGTGCTAAGTGAGGGGACAAAGTAGAATCAGATAAAAGAATCAAATAAAATCAGAGAGGACAGAAAAAGAGTGGGGAAAAAAATACAGAGGACAAGGGAAGGGCAATTAGTAGAAAACAGCAAAAAAAATATGGAGATATTAATCCAAATATATCAGAAATACTGGCCAAACCCAGGAGAGGGGGTGCTCAGAGGAGGGTCCCTGGGACTGTGGGGACAGGCCCGGGCCTTCCTGGGGCGGAGGAAACTCGAAGCCAAGAGACTGAGCCTCCCCCAGGGACAGCTGTCCCCACTATGCCCTGACAGGTCCCGGGAAGGGGAGGGACCGGGCATGGCCCTGCTTGGCCCTCTGGGTCTGCTGCAAGGGGTAGCTGGGGCTGCAGTCGCCCAGCTCCAGGCTGAGTCAGGCTTTCCGCGTGCCCCGTGCACTGTTCAGGTGACATCACTTTCTATTTGTGCGGCGAGCAGAGAACACTGTTTCTAGCACCTGGCTGGCTCCCCGCCCCACCCCCAGCCCAACTGTGGCCTGCCCTGGTTGCCGGGCACTGGCTTGCGTTAGAGACGGAGCTCTCTGCAGGGTCCCCTGGGGTCAGCAGTGGCCACCAGCAAGCGGAGGCAGAGCTGCGGAGCCCTATGAAGCCACAAAGGGGCTGCTGTTGGCCCCTGAAATGTCTCTCCAGCCGTTCCTGCTGGTGACTGCCTAAGACGAGCCCCAGGGGTCCCTGGGTGTCCCTGGGGGGTGAGGTTTCCTGGTTTGTGCTGCGGTTGCAGAGACGACACACCTTATGAAAAGGAAAACCGCTGAGCAAAAGGTGTTGTTCCCCTAGGAGGCCTCTGGAGAAGGTAGATGGGACACAAGACGAAAGACAGAGCCCAGGAAGCCCTCGTGTCACCCTTGGCAGGGGCCAGGCCTCCAGCGATGCAGTTCCTCAGCGTGTCCACCGTAATGAAAGTCTGAGCAAACTTTCCCAGTGGGACATGGTGGAATTTCTGGGAAAAGCACAAAAATGTGAGCCTTCTAAATTTTCCCAAGTGACCGATGCAAGACACGTATTTAAAAAAGGATCGAAGAATAAGGTAGAAAAACTTAGGAGAAAATAAGCGATGGTTTGAATGAAAACACTCATTTTGCAGAACGTCCAGAAGTGCTCGACAGAGAAATCGTGAGATGCAGCAGAACGGCCAGGAAAGGAAGGAGGACAAAGACAGGCTGGAAGCCTCGAAGGTATGAATGACACAGGTGGTGTCACCATGCGTCAATCAGAACCTGTGGCTGAGAACTTGCTGGAAGCCACGCGGTGGGATGTCCCTGAGGTCACAGTGATGGGGGCCTCAGAACCAGAGCCAGAGAGGAAGCAGAAAGTGAAGGCCACCCACCTAGCAGCCGGAAGGTGATCCGAAGAGTGTTGGTGATGGTGACCTAAATATGTCCCATGAGAGAGTCAAGAAGCAGCCAGACAACTGTGGGAAGACAAGGCAAAGAGCGAGGAGCTCACAGGACAAAGAAAAAGCCTCCCAAGGGAGGAAGCATCTTTGCAGGTTGAAAATTCCCGGCTCACAGGTGAGATCCAGAACCTTCTGTTGAACCCCTCAAATCCCGCCTGAATCGCATCAAGACCCTGTAGCACACGCCAGGTCGTCAGAGGAAATCGGCTGATGTGGAGACAGGGTGCGAGAGATGGAGAGGAAACTTCCCCGAGGGAACTACACACATCGGATTCGCACCCTCCACGGGGACATGGCCGAAGACACGGGCAAAGAACTGGTTGGAGAACTGCTTCCTTCTATGAAAAGGAGAGTCTTTTCCAGGAGGAGAGAGCTCAGGAGAGCCGGGGGGCGGATCTGCTGGCTAAGAACAGCCCACAGAGGCCTGGAAGTTCCAGGGGTCCCCTGGTCCTCATGTCCCCAGGAAGGAGGAGGGGGCCCCGTGAGGCTCAGGGGTCCAGGGTCACCTGCAGGTTTCACTCAGCCCCGAGCACCCACATCCACGACAGGACACAGCAGCCAGTGCTGCCTGGAAAAGTGGTTTTGATTCATTTCTTTTTAGTACAGCTACTGTTACTTAATTGATGCCACGATTTACTCCTATTGAAGTTTTGGTATAGCATTATAATTTAATGGTAGTATTTTAAAATATATATTAGTTCATATAATTCTCATGCATACATTTTCCCCTGTCTGGGTGCTTTACAGTACATAGCATAAGTATTGTATTTTTGTTTAATAAAATAAAATAAAATAAATAAAATAAAATTATTTTTAGAAATAAAATCTTTCTATTATTTACACCATCATGTAAGTTTGAGATGGGTAGAGATGTTTAAAATAATTAAGACTATTTCTGTATGCTATAAGCAGTTATTGTAAATCTACATAAGTAACAATGTTTACCTGAATAAATTTTGTTTTTTAAAACAATGTAAAAAACAAAAACCTAAAACAAGAACAACATGTCATTCAAACTACCTAATATTTGTATTACTTTAGTGCTAAATTCATAGATTAATTTTGGGGGAGCCCACATTTTGCAACTATTTCTCTCTCTTTTTTTTAAACCATTGTTTTGTTTAAGATAATGTTTGTGGTTTAAATATCGCAAAATTTTATATAGTCATAAGAGAGTTTTCGCATGATGGTATACCTACACACACACACACACACACACACACACACACACACACATACAACGCCACGGTGTAGATACAAGGGGCTTTCAGTTGTTATCTGAAAAAAATGCAGAAAAAAGACAGACACAAATTGTTTCAATAAAGAAAGAAAAAAGGAAAATTTGTGCACACACAATTTGCAAGTCCAGAAAAGACACCTAAACTGTGTACACGCAAAAGGAGGGTTGCCTAATGTATCAGACAAGATTCCGACAAGAAACACTGTATCCCAAATGGTGCCGAGGAGGATAGTTTGAGCAAGGGCAGATTCCTGGGCTGGGGCAGGGCTGGGGCAGGGCTGGGGCTGGGGAGCTGCCCGAGGGCTGGCACAGGGGCAAGGTGGTCTCACATCCACGCCTGAAAGAGAGGAGGGGAGCAGTGTCATCTGAACGCGGGGGACTTGGGAAAAATAGAAACAGAGATGCTCGTGAATGTTGCAGGTGCACGTGGCCAACTGTCCCTGCAGCCGGCTGGAGCGGGTGGGAGGGTCAGGGCAGGCTCTCTGGAGGAGGTGGCCCTGAGCTGCACACTTAAGGATGAGGAGGAGCTGTCAGCAATGTTTTTCAGACTCGAAGGGGCATATGACTGGCTGGAGATGTTGCCACTAACTGGAGTTCATGGTTACCTGCAGGTGTGCCTGTGCTGAGAGGCCACGTGGGATGGCGAGGAACTTTAGGTGATTACGGGGCAGGAGCTGGGGACGTCGGGGCAGGTGCGTTTCCGGCAGACGGCACAGCACAGCCCAAGACACAGGGCACATATGGCCCAGCCGGGCGAGGGTGGCTTTGTGGGGTTAGTGTTCGGAGCCCGCTGTCAGGCGGAAGGGCAGGATCCTGCGGCAGGACCACGGCAGCCTGTGCAGGTGTATCTTCCCAGTTAGCCTGCGAAATCCTCTATCTGCCGTGAAAGGACCTGCCCTCAGGATACCAGGTGCTCCGGAGGAGTGTGGGGAACCACAGGCTGGGGAGCACCCTTGGAGAAGCCAGCCATGGGGGACCCACTTTGCCCCCAGAATCCCCTGCGTGGTGCAATAGCCCACGTTCCCTTGCCTGCCCAGCCCAGACCCCTGGGATTCCCTCCCAACATGTCCTGGGTCCTCACCCGCTACAGCCCGCCCACCAGGTACCCCCATAAATTCCACCTGCAAAGCACACGGCCGGAGCCCACTCCCCACCAAACACCTGCGCCCTTGACCAGCCCTCGACCTGCACGTGACGAGTGTGCTGCAGCCCCTCCCCGGGGGCCCCGTCTCTCACCTCGGGGTCACAGCTAGGATGAGCACACGTCCCAAAGTGTCCTGGACAGGCCTGGCTGGAGCTTCGCTTGTGCCTGGCGTATGGCTCACAGCTGCCCTTTTCATGCGTACGATTGCTTTCAGTTATTATAACAATAAATTATGTGCCCGCACAACGAATGGCTCGCTTGAGTTCACACTTTTCTGAGAGCGAACAGTGACATTTTTAACCACTTCGGGACCAGTGGCGACTGTAGTCAACAGCCACAGATGAACGTGCACGGCAACTTTAGCCGACAGCCGTGATGTGACTTTTCTAATTTTTCATTTATCAAAATAAAATTGTGAACATTTAAAAATAACGTAATGAAAATATATATGTATACATTACCTATTCTGATTTACATCACAAGTAAAGCTGCCTGTAAAGTAAAACGAGCTTTCAGTGCTTTAAAGCTTTCCTCATCACACAAGAGCAAAACGGATTCGTCGTCAATGCACAGCACAGACTGTCGTGCGGACTGCGAGTGTGGCTGTGGGCAAGGTTTCGCAGCCGGTGAGCACCGTACCATAGTGGTTAAAATAGACAAACTCATGAAAAAGTAGCATGCATGAAATCCAAATCTCAATACAGTCACGGGTAGGCAAAGAAACGCTACTGTTTTGCCAATTTAATCAACATGGGGACATTGCATTTTTGGTTAAGATGATTCTGCTTTCTTAAAAGCCACCATAGTTTTGGGAGGATCCTAATAAAAGCCGAATGATATGTGGTATAACCAAGCGAGCACGGTTTAAAGCTCAGGCCCCTCCAATTTATTGGAGATCCCGAAGATGCTACACTTGAAAATCTTTCCGCAAGAGCCATTCTAATGCAAGTGCATGTGATGCAATGTTCTTGTGAGCTGTGGACAAATGACTCAGCTGTTTGACTCAGATTGCAGGGCATTTCTACGGTGAAGTAAGACACGAGTCTCAAGATCCCATGTAAAGATATGAAGTTGCAGTGCCAGGAAAAGAACCAGAGAAAGACAAAGCACACACTGCAATCGCAAACACCTTCAGCGGCCTCTCCTGGGAGCCTTGGTCCCATTGCCTTGGGCGGGCCCCGGACATCTGCATTTTCTCCCAGTCCCTTCTCAATTCTGACACTCAGCAAAGGGGCCACCACCATGGGGCGTCAGCTTTAGACTTAGGGCGAAAAGACGTATGTCTTTCTCTGACTCAGCAGGAGGGGCACCTCGCTGCTCTTGTCACATGGCAGCCTGGTGACGGCATCGCCACTTTGTCCCTCCGTGTCCACTGTGTCCTTGTCCAGCCTGCAGTGTGCCGCTGACCTGCAGGGCGTCGACCACAGACAGGTTCCTCTCCCTCCCCGTTGTCCCTCTGGCTTCAGCCCAGGGGATTTCCAGGAGACCGGGGGGAGGGGCGAGCCCAGGGGCTAATCTTTCTGACTGGCAGGGTGGCTCTGTACCGGTTCTGCCTGTGCTTCTAGAAGGGCCGACTCCCTGCAGTCTCTCTTGGGGTTTCTCTAACTCCTCCTTCCTCTTGTCCCCCGAGGTTTCTAGGGGAACGTGTGGAGCATATGCAGCCCCAGGTACTGCGTGTATCAGTTTCCTGCTGTTGCTGTAAGGCCTCTTTGGGCCCTTACTGTAGCGACCTTGTACTCCGCGGTTTATTACACTCACACCTTTGTCTTCAGTCCGTTTCTGTATAAACCTTCCTCAAAGGAACCCATGTCCAGTGTCACCTTTTCCCCTGACTCTGTACACCATCCATGGCAATTTTTAAAAAACGTAATGAAAAAAGTAGACTCACTTAGCATTTAGCACACATCTTTCCAAGGAAGTGAGCAGGCTAGAGCAGTTTACTGACGCTTTGGAGGTACCCTCTGGAAATATCAAAACAGCAAATGACTACATTGGTGGTTTCCTTGAACAGAAGCTGTCTGACCAGACACTGACATTAAAACTATATCTACATGAAGATTACTTACTTTAGAAAACCTCTGCCGAGGTGTTGGCATAATGCTGCCTTCACTACTGTAAGGCAATAACTGCAACTACAGCACCCTGTTCATTCAAGAACCGTACTCCAGTCGAGTCGCCAAGAACCTCCTAAGGTGCAAAGCCTTGGCTTGGTTGTGCAAAGTGTGTGCCTTTTTGCTAATTTCATACACAGCGTGTGTGGTCAGCAGAGTGAGGGCCCCCCAAAGTTGTCTACGCCCTAATCCCAGAGAACTGAGAATATGTTTGTTAGATGGCGGAAGAGACTTCGCAGATGTAATTAAATTTAGGTATCTTAAAATAGGGAGATTATCCTGGATTATCTGGGTGGGCGGAGTCTTATCCCAGGAACCCTTAAAAGCAGAGACGTTTCCTAGGCTGGAAGCAGAAGAGACGCAGCAGAAGGAAGAGCCAGGGAGATTCCCAGCGTGCCCTCGCTGGCTCTGAGATGTAGGGGTAGGGCCACGTGCGAGGACCAGAGAGAAAGAGCTCCAGGGGCTCAGGGCTGCTCTCAGCTGACGGCCAGCAAGGAGACAGCGGCCTCAGTCCTACAACCACGCGGAATTACTGACAACGTGATTGAGCAAGTCTGCGGATTTTTCCCAGAGCTTCCCAATAACAGCCAACCTGGTCCCCATCTTGCTTGCGGGGTTATGGAACCCAAAGCAGAGAAACCAGTCGAGTTGACCCAAGCTTCCGACCGACACACCTGTCAGACAATAAGTGATTCTTGCTCTCAGCCACTAGCTTCGTGGCCATTTGTTAAGGCAGCAACAGAAAACTAAACCCAGCAAATTCAGTAAGAGCAAGATATGTGGTGTAAAATATTATTCTTTTAAAAAAGAAAATTGTCATCGTTTATTTCTGATAAAACTATTCATTCCTGGAAAACAGAATAACATGAAAAAGTATGAAGAAGAAAATTAAAATCACCTATACTCTCACTAACCAGAGATCATTACCACAATGAATTGTACTGTGTCCCCTCAAAATTCATATGTTGAAGTTCCAGCCACCAGTGTGACTGTATTTGGAAATAGGGTCTTTACAGAGGTAATTAAGGTAAATAAGGATATAAAGGTTGGGCTCTGATCCACTTGGGTCAGTGGCCTTGTAAGAAGAGACACTAGACCCTTATACCTGCACTGTCTCTCTCTCTCTCTCTCTCTCTCTCTCTCTCTCTCTCTCTCTCTCTCTCTCCCTTTCTCTCTCTCTCTCTCTCTCTCACTCTCTGACCCAGCGAGAAGGGGAGAAGGCAGCTGTCTGTAAGCCAGGAAGAAAGCCCTAACCAGGAACTGAATTAGGTTGGCACCTTGATCTTGGGCTTCTAGCCCCGCCAAAACTGTGAGTAATAAATTTCTGTTGTTTCGGCCACTCAGTCACTCGGTCTATGATATTTTATTATAGCAGCCAGAGCATACTAATACAATTACTAATAGCATTTTCCTGTATTTCTTTCTGATATTTCAAAGCCCCCATACAATTTTTTCTCAGTAAAAATAAGATCATGTCATTCAAAAACTTGTTTTCTAGTGGCTTCATAATATTTTTTCAGACTCCACAATGCCAAGGCCTTTTTTCCCCCTCATTTTTTAAAAAAGTGAGGTTTAATTCACATACGGTAAAATGAACAGGTCGTGAGAACTTGGTTTGATTAGTTCTGACAAATGCATACAGCTATGTAACTCACATCCTTATTAATATATGGATGTTTTCCATCATTCTGGAAAGTTCCTTCTGTGTCCCTTCCCGATCAAGTCCCACCATTCCAGAAACAACCCCTGTCATCACAAGTTAGTTTCCCTTGTTTCAGAACATAAATGTTATCACATGCTATGTTCCTTTCTTGTGTCTGCGTCTCTCACTCAGAAGGATGTCTCTGAGAGTCATGCATGTTGCTATGTGTATCCGTGGTTGTTCCTGTTTATTGCTGAATGGGATCCCGCTTGTTGATGAGTGGTGTATGGATACACTGCAATTTTGTTATTGCTTCATCAGTTCCTGAACATTCAGGTCCTTTCCCGTTTGGGGCTGACATGAGTAGAGCTGCTATGAGCATTTTTGTGCAAGGATTTGTGTGGACGTGTGTTTTCATTTCTCTAGAAACTGAGTTGTGAGTCGTAGAATAGATGTGTGTTTAACTTTTTGAGAGACTTCCAAACTGTTTTCCAAAATGGTTATATCATTTTACACCCTTACCAGTAAAACAGGAGTTCCAGTTGTTCAGTAACATCTGCCATCCTTGGTAGGGTCAGTCTTTTTCATTGGGGCCATGTTAGAGGCGTATGGTCGCTTAGTGGTCATACATCTTATTTGGTAAAGTTTCTGTAAAAAGTCTTTTGCCCATTTTTAAATTGGGTTGTTCGTCTTCTTATTAAATTGTAGCAGTATTATAAAATATATACTGATGCTTTTGACTTATTATAGTATTACATCCTGATAAACCCATCATAAATCAAAATATCGTTAAGTTGAACCCCGTGGTAAGTTGGGGATCATCTGTGTTTCTGGACATAAGTTCTTACACACACACACACACACATATGTATATACATATATATATGAATATTTTCTCCCAGTCAATGGCTTACCTATTTTATTTCTTAATAATGTCTTTTGATGAGCAGAAATTTTAAATTTTGATAAATTCTAATTTATCAAAAAAAATTGTATTATTCGTGCCTTCTGTGACTCTGCTAACAAATGCGTCCATCCTCAAATTCATAAAGATATTCCCATAGGTTTTCTTCTAGACCTTTTATAGCTTTGGTTTTATGATAAGGCCTACGGTCCCTCTTGGAATAATTTTTGTGTATGGTGTGAGGTAGAGATTGAAGTTCCCATCCCCAGTTTCCCCCATATAAATATTCAGGTTTTTCTCTTTTCCCATTGAGTTCTTTGGCATCTTTGTTGAAAATATCATCTGACCATATAGGTATGGGTATAGTTGGCTGCACTGATCTATTGTGTTTAGTCTTACACCAGTATAGTACTGTCTTGATTATTGCAGCTTTATATTAAAGTTTGAAGTCAAGTAGTGTAAGTCCTCCAAATTTGTTCTTTTTCAAAATTATTCTTACTATTCTAAGTGCTTTGAATTTTCATATAAATTTTAGAATCGGCTTGTTTAGGGTCCCTAGAAAAGGGAGGAAGGAGGATGCAATTGGGGAATAAAGAGACGTGATCATGCAGGTAGAGGTGGAGCAACTCACTTTGAAGATGGAGGAAGGAGTCAAAAACCCAAAGACCGAGACAGCTTCTAGATCCTGGAAAAGGCAAGAAGCGGATTCTCCCAGAGCCCTCCGACACCATGATTTTACCGCAGTGAGACTCACCGTGACTTCGAAACTCCAGAACTCACAGATGTATGCCTTCTTTTATTTCCTGGAGGATTTTAATTGTGGGTTTTCCAGGAAAGCTTTCTTCTACTCCCTGAATTGTCTGTTTTCTCTGAGATCGTTTCTCCATGGTACTTGGTTTCTGGTTTTTAGTGTGTTGGAGGACTTCCTGCCTGGCGATCCTTGGCTGTCTACTCACGGCTAAGAATGGGGCACTAAAAGATTAATCAGACACGTGTGTGCTAGGGCAGGATGTGCCTGTAGAGGAGAGACAAGCATGTCAGAGGAGGCCACAGTGCTGGAGTCTTTCCTCTGAGTGGGTCATTGCCCTCAGAGATGATCCGTTTCCTGCTTGCTGGTTATAGGCTTGGCTGTGGCTCCCCTGGGTCAGGGCTGAGGAAGGGGCTGGAAGTCCACCACTGAGTGTGCAGAATTCATACCCCCTCCTCATGCACTGAAGGGTGCCAGCTGTTAATACCTCAGTTTCCCAGAGGGTCACCCTCTGGTTTCCAGTGGGATCAGAGGAGAGATAATACCTGTCTGCATAGATCTAACACCACCTTGTACAGCATTTGACAGTACACCTCATGTCAGCCCCACCTCGCCCCCACTTTCCAGAGGGCCTGGAGTCTGATTCCTGAACCTCTCGGGTGGATCCTCTGGGCCTTCTGTTTGCATCTCTGACTACAGACACTCGGTGGCTGGCTTCCTCTGCTCGGCTAAGTCATCTCCCACCCGCTCCATCTGCTTTCCCCTCCAGACATTACTGACAGTCTCATCCACTTGACCCCCAGTCCTGGGCCCCTCCACCTCAGTGTGCATGTCAACCAGAAAGATGCTAGCCAGTGCATCTTACACTTTGCATGCAAAGGAATCACCTGGAGCTCTTGTCAAATGCAGACTCTGACTCAGCAGGCTGGGGCCTGGGCCTGAGATCTGCATCTCTAATGCCCGCCCAGGGGATGCTGAGGTTGCTGTTCCCCAGCCCACACTTTGAGCAGCAAGGACTGCACTGGGGTGAGGATACTGTCTGTCTCATCCCAGACATACGGGAGAGAAAGGCTGGCCCTCCCCTCTCTCAACCCCACCTGTGGGCAAGTTACTCCACCGGCTGGAGGGTGGTCAGCTCCCACAGCCCCAGGGGTCTAACAGTGTAACAGCTGCAGCACCCATTCCCTGGGTGCCTGCCTGTGGGGTGAGTCAGTGGCTGGACTGAGATGACAACCCCTGCGCATGACTCCTGGGACTGTGCTCGTGGCATGGGCCTGGGGCCAGACTCTGGCTGGCAGCAACTGGATGTACCCAGAAGGCTCTCCACAGCTCTGCTGCTCCCACCAGCTGCCCCAACTGCTTTCATCAGCCCCTCTGCTCCCCCACCCCCTGCAGAGCTGCCCATGACTGCCTCCCTCACCCCAGTGAAGTCCAATAGCATTTCTAATAAACCCTTATTATTATTAATAATGCTAATGGCAATGGCCTTTACCACCTGTTGAGACTTGTTTATCTGCCAAGCAGTGCCGTAGGCATTCACTCTCAGCATGTGGTTTAATCCTCACCAGTGTGCTATGGGATGACTATCTTTAACCTCATTCAAGATGAGGACATGGAAACCTCAGTGACAATAACTAACTTGCTCCAGATCACAAAGCTGGGAAGTGGTGGAGGCAGGATGCCAGGCTGGCTCTCTGATTAACTCTTAGGGGAGGGAATGCAACATCTGTGCAATCAACCCACTTGCCATCTACTAAACTCTGTTACCCCATCATCTTAAGGGACAAGGGGAGAAGCATGGCCTCATCTTCCTGGAAAGGAATCCCCACCCCAGCTTCCTCCAGCTGAACACCTGGAGAAAGAGAAACACCCAAGTCCAGTCTCAGCGAACTTTCCTGTCTTACCTAACATTGGGTGAGGTGGTAACTGAGAATCACTTGTAAAGTTCACAGCTCAGAGACACAGGCTCACCTAAAAGCTGAGACCTAATCATTGGACAATAGAATGCTTCCCCTCCCCCCATTCCTGACCAGCACATCAATAGGACTCTTGGGCAGTAACAGGGGAATATAGTATAGACTGCATGTCAGTGAGCTTAAAAATATATGGATAGAAACTTCTCAAACTGGAAGACAAAGGGGAAAAAGACTGAAAAAAAAAGAAGCAAAATATCTAAGAACTGCAGGACAATTACAAGAGGCATAATATACATGTACTAGGAATATCAGAAGGACAAGAATAAGAGAAAGGAACAAAAAATATTTCAAGTAATAATGACTTCGAATTTTCCAAAATTAATGGGATACCAAACCATAGATCCAGGAAACTAAGAGAACATCAAACAAAATAGATATTGAAAAATGTATACCTAGGCATGTGACCAAAAGCAAAGACACAGAGAAAATCTTGAAAGAATCCAGAGGATATGGGGAAATGCCTTACATGTGGAGGAACAAGGGCAAGATTACATCAGACTTCTCTCTAGAAACTATGCAAGAAAGAAGAGGGTGTGGAGTGGGACCTTGAACATACACAGCCACAGCAGAATATAGGAGCCTGTGCTGTCTCAGAAAGTGATTTTTATTTATTTCTTTTTAGGCTGCTATTGTTATTTCATTGCTCCCATTCAAGGAGACATAGCACTATCATTTCAAAGTTTGTATTTTTTTAATAAAGTTTCTTTTAATTTAGTTTTATTAATACTTTATTTCCATGCCCTTGGGCTCTCTTGAATTATTAATATAATATATAGAATAAATATTATATTTTAATTTAAATAAATGGTTTACTATTACTTAAACCATCACTGAGGTTTAGCATAGATAAATATATCTGAAACAATAAAGACCATTTCTGTGTGCTAGGAGCTGTTAGTAGAAATCTAACTTAATGTTCACCTGAATAAATTTAGATTGATTTTATAAAACAATGAAAAAGAAGTTTCAACGCCACCACTCAAACTTTAAAATATGTCTTATTAGTTTATCTCTCAATTCATAGATTAATTTAGAAGAGCTGACATTTTGCAATTTGTTTTCTGTTTTGTAATTTTTAAAAACTTTGTTATGTTTAAAATGGTGTTCGTTGTTTAAACTTATCTAGATTTCATGCAGTCAAAGAAAAAGTTTTCCCCTGATGGCAACGACAATGCAATATAAGCCACTTTTAGTTGTTATTTCACCACCTAAAGAAAATATAAAATTAAGAGACACAAATTGTCTTAAAATTTTACAAATAAATAAAGGAAAAATGAAAATCTGCACACACACATTTTGTACATACATAAGAGATTCCTAAATTATATACACACAAGAGAAGAGTTGCCCGATGTACAGGACAAGATTCCAGTACGACACAGTCCATCCCAAAGGGTGCAGATGTGGAGACTTTGGTGAAAGCAGTGTCCTAAGCTGTGAGCAGAGACAAAAAACTGACAAGGGACGGTGACAACTGGAGAAAACTGTTCCCATTCTCAGGTCCCAAGGTGAGGGGAGAAAAGAAGTAGTGTCATCTGAACCAGTAAGGAGCTGCCAAGGGACCAGGAAAAACTGTCCCCACCTTTGCTCCTGTCCCCTGTTGACTGCTGGTGCATGGACAGCCACCAGCCAGAGGGCCTGGCAGTGCAGGCAGGGGACTCACCTCCTGGGCACAGGGCAGGCCCACAAAGGGTGGAGAATGAATTTGGAGAATGCCCAGAACTCTTGGGTTTATTTGACTGTAAGTGTGTTTTGCTGTATCCATTCACATCCACTTATTTAGTAAATATCTGCTGAGCTACCACCGTATCTTCAGCACCGTTCTAGGGGCTTGGGATTTGGCAATGGGATAATGACCCAACGAGGCCAGTGGACCCCTAGAGCTTACATTCTATCGAGGGGGCAAAGGCAGATAGCAAGGACAATAAACAAAGGATGGTAACAGGTGCTCTGCAGACATGTCCAATAGGGCAATGGGAGAAGAGGGGTGGTGGAAAAACACCCAGAAGGTGACATTTAACCTGAGCTCTAAAGGTGAGAAGAAGGCAGCCCGGAAGGTCAGGGGGCAGAATATTCCAGGCAGAGGGTGCGGATAGTGAAAGACCCTAGAACTTGGCTTCTGGGCCTAGGGAAATGGAGCAGAGAAGGGGGGAAGGGTATGCAGGGCCCAGAGCATAGATATGATCTTTGGTTCATGCGATCCCCCCAGGGAGGGTCTTAGCCATGAAGAGGTGGGGTTGGGGGAAGGGGAGGGAGGGATGTGTATTTTGCATAGGTCTTTTAGGCCGTGGAGAGAATGGGATATGGGTGAGGGAGGGGCAGGACTTAGGTGATGGGCGTCACAGGGGTCTGGCCCCAGGGTGGCCATCACAGAGATGGGGAACCAAGGACAGATTGGGGCTATACTGGGACAGTTGTGGGTAAAGAGAGAGGAGTAAAGGACACTCAAGTGTTTTCTAATAACTCTGTGTGGTGTTTGTCACTACTTTAAGTAAGCCTTAGTGAAATCCCTGCAAGGGGAACCCCGAAAAAAAGCCAGCAAGGTGGTAAGATGCATCGATCACACCAGCGAGAGCCCCCTTTTCTGCAGAATAGAGTGTGATGTGAGGCGTGTCTCTCGTAGACTTCCACTCGGTTCCTGCTCATGACCAGGTGGTCTCACCTCTCAGGTGTTCCTGCAACAGGGACTCTAGAGGCAGGTACAGGCTTCAGTGCATGGTGGGGCTTCTCAGGTGTGACCCATTTACATCTGTGCTGACTCATATGATGCTCCTCATGGGAGATTCCAAGAAGAGTCATAAGTTTCCTTGACCAGAGCAAACAGCCATTGAACGAGAAAGACTCATGAACCGGGGTGCATGTCGCTGGGGTTGTACGGACTCTGTCATTGTCCCAGAAGTCGGCTGGGGTGGGTGGGAAGGTCAGGACAGGCTCTCTGGAGGAGGTGGCCCTGAGCTGAACACTTAAGGATGTGTAGCAGCTGTTTACAGCACTTTTCAAACTTCCAGGGCCATATGAATGGCTCAGAGATCTTGTCACTAAGCACACTCTTATGCATCGGGTCTTGGCAGGGAGCCTGAGACCCTGCTCTGTTCCCAGGTGACACCTATGCTGGGAGATGTGGACCAGTGAGGATCTTTAGTTGATTCTGGGACAGGAGTTGAGGAGAGATGAAGGGATGGAGCATTTTTGGCCAAGACACAGGCAGCACAGGCAAAGACGCAAGGGAACAAATAGCTTAGTCTAAGGGAGAGGACAGTTTATGCAATTAGTGCCCAAAGCCCAGGACTCAAGAGGGAGGGCAGGGCCAGGAGGCTCACGCAGGTGGGGCCTCCCCAATTATCCCGTCTGCCACAGGTGAGCTTTAGCTCCAGAACACTTCATTTTTCAGAGGCGTATGAAAGACCACAGGTCACGCTGGGGAAGCCAGCCTTGGGGGACCACTCGGCCCGGGCACACAAACAGCTTTGCAAGGGACAAAGCTCTGAGAAAGAACTGCCCATGTGCTCCAGACAAGCCCATTCGTCCTGTCGGCAGGATGTCTGCTAGGTCAACTGTTCATGAACCTTAGCTGACAGATCGAGTGCAAACACAACTAATGTCTCAGTGGTGACAAATGTATATTTTTTATCCCCTTTGGGCTAAAATAATAATACATATTTTACTCTGTTCACCTCAATCTTATATATCTGTAATAATGTATCACAAAAACCCCTACGCTTTTTCATCTCATTCTACAAAAATTCACAGTTAACCGTGACCACCACACTAGGTACAAGTTTCAAGGAAAGATGCGGAATAGATGGCAAGTACGTTTTGGAGGGTTGTATGCTAGTTAGTCTTTTATTTTTTCATTCATTCATTCAACCAAGATTTATTAAGCACCTTCTATGTGCCAGACACTGGGCAGACATGCGGGATATTACTGTAAACAAGACAGACAAGGTCCTGGCTTGTCAGCTGACCTTGACGGAGAGGTGGGGGTGGCCGGGGCCCGAGGACAGCCGAGGTCCCTCTGCAGTTCAGATCCCCGGAGTCAGGGAGAGACTCGCCCTCAGCACAGCATGGTCTGGGAAACTTACAATTACGGCATTTATTAGGACAGATTACAGCGCCAAAAGAATCACATCATTAAAGGAACAATGAAATTAGAAAGAGGTTAGGCTGAAACCACAGGACGAAAAGCCACGCATTAGCCGGCTATTACCAAACTCACAAGGCAGAGGTGACACGATTGAAGTCTCCACCTCAGCCTCTGACCTGCGCAGGCATTTTTCTCAGGAAGGGAGGGATCGGACCTTCCCCGGTCCTGCGCCCAGGGCCCCTTCTTCCTCGCTGTGTGTACAGTCAGAGGCACAGGCTTGACCTAGGGCAGATGATTTTATCCCAGGAGCCTCACCTTACTTACCTGTCATAAGTCCTCCCTGGCGGGCTTGCCATGCAAGTGAAAAATCACACCTGTATTCCGACCAGCACACAGATTCTCAGAAAGAGGTAACCGTTAGTCAGTGGTAGGCCAAGCCATGTGAGAGCCTGGGGCAAAAGGAAAATTCAGAAATACTGATGCTCTTTATTTAAAATGTTGCCGTGTTGTTCATCGTGGACTTTATTACATTAATTTTGATTTAAAAAATATTGCATCAGAATGTGATCCATCTTGATTACTGAGATTTTTGGAGTCCTTTAAGGTATTTTTTTTTATTTTGGTAAAATATACGTAACATAAAATTTACCATTGTAACCATTTTAAGTGCACAGTTCAGTGGCATTAAGTACATTCGCATTGTTGTGCAACCATCACCACCCTCCATCTCTAGAACTTTCTCATCTTGCCAAACTTAAACTCTGTGCCCATTAAACAATAACTCCTATTTCTTCTTTCCCCATCCCAGCCAGCTACCATTCTCCTTTCTGTCCCCATAAATCTGACTGCTCTAGATACTACACATAAGTGGAGTCATAACAGCATTTGTCTTTTCGTGACTATCTTGGTTCACTCAGCATAAAATCCTCAAGGTTCATCCATGCTGTGGAATGTGTGGGAAACGCATCCCTGTCCCTGGTGGGCAATCCCACACACACGTGGGCAAATCACCCGAAAAGTGGACAAGACCGGGGTCCTTCAGGGCAGGTCCTGGCCACTTAGGAGCCAGACGTCCTGGGTTTGGTCACCAGAAATGCCATCTTTTCTCCCCATGCCTGGCTCAGCTCAGGCACAAGTAGAGGAGGCTGGTCTTCTAGGGAAGGGTGTGGCCCTCAGAGTGCATTGCCCCAGTCTATAAGGAAGGGTCCCAAATGCACCAGGCCCTGGTGTCATGGTGCCATGGGGCCACAGGGCTGACGGCAGGACTCCTAAATGACCTTCTGCAGGAACATCTGCAAGAAGAGCAGCTCTGCTGTCCCTCAGCATTCATTGCTGAGTGTGGGTGACAGTCCCACATGTGTGTGACCTCTTTCCACAGATTGGAAACACCCTTGGCAGGTGGGGAAGCAGTGTCTTTACAGAGATAAGGGCAGATGGCGAAACCCAGGGAATTGTTATGGTTCTCTTGTCTGTTTTCTTCTGTCTTGTCTGCCTTTCCCATGTAGGGGGACACTGATCAAATACCCACGCATTGCCTGGCTTATGCAGGTGTTCAAAAAGACCTCTGTGTTTAGCAAACACATAACACTGGAATGACAGCCAGGTCATTTTTATTTCTTAAGACGCTGCCCCACATGTGGGTATCTCCTGGTCTCCCACAACGAGCACACACACTTCCAGGTGTCCCGCTCCTACGTGTGCTCAGAACCATCACCTGACACCTGCAGGGAGGGCCTGTGGGGTCCACAGTGTAGGAGCAAGGCCTGACTTGTGTGTCTCTAAAGAAGGACAAAGAAGGAGGCCATGACTTTATACCTGAAGGTCCTTTGTATATGTAAACCAAGAGCCATTGCAAAAGTTGGGGAGACCCAGCGTTTGGAGGTGCTCAGAGGACTCTGCTCGACCTTCTGCCATGGGGACCCTCAAGCAGGTGGCTGTGAGTGTGGATAGAGTCAGTACCTGCACCCACGCTTGGGGACAGGGAGAGAGGAGTGGGGGGTACCAGGGCTTGGCAGTCCTATGGTGTGACCCGAGTGGCACGATCTGTCTGGAACGACTGGTCTGAGCACACGCTTTCCTCCAGTTTGTCCCAATAGAAACGTATTGCTCACAGCTCTGGAGTCTGGGAAGCCCAAGACCGAAGTGTCGGTAGACTTGATGCCAGCTGAGGGTCCATTCCTCAGAGATGGCACTTTCCGTGTGCGCTCACATGACAGAAGGGACAAACGAGCTCCCTCTGGCCTCTTTTATAAGGACACTAATCCCATTCTTGGGGGCGGGGTCAGTGACGTCACCATGCGGGCATGGCCTGACAGGCTGCTCAGCTGATTGGCTGACTGGAGGGCCTGGACCTTAGAGGAGCCTCTCTGGCCCGCCCCTTCCACTTCTGGCTGCCTCAGACCTGTAAGGTTTTCAAGGCTGGTGCAAGGGTTTGGCTTTTTTGTCCTTTTCTTTTCCCTTTCTCCCCTACTTGTTTTTCTGTTATAGGATGTCTCGACTGTGGCTATAAGAAGGAAGAATGCGTTTAAGTCCCATTCCCCTCTTTCTGCCCTCCTTAGAGGCAACTGCTGCTGCGAATTGTGTTCGGCATGCCCATAGGTAGCAATGGTAGCAGTCATGCCAGCTAAGTGTGTGCACGCCTCCTGCGTGCTGTGCCCGCGCCTCGGAGGTCTTTCAGGAGCTGTGGCTTTCAGCTCTCACAACCTGCCCAGGGATAACCTGCCATCATCCCCATTTCACAGATGGGGGCACCAAGGCACAGGGCGATCAAGTAACTTGAAGGCTGCCCCTCGTGTAAGTAACCAGGATTCCGACCCGGGCTCTGGGGACTAAGGACCTGCGTCCTTAACCATCAGGAAACACATGGCTCTATCCTTTAACCACATACATGTGTGCCCAACGAACCAAGCAACCAACAAACAAAAACTGCCAAAATCTGCTTTGCATTTTAAAAAGTTTTTTTGAATAATATCATGTGCATATTCTCCCGCAGCTGGATTTGTTGGCTCTGCCACCAGCGGGGGAGGCTCATCTTGTGGGTAGACGTAGCTCTAGTTTCTCCCTCAGGAGGGCTGTGGAGAGCTCTAGGGCAGGAGGACCTGCACTCATCAGCCCCTGGGGCCCGGTGGGCTGTTTCCATAACTGCTGGTCTGTGGCTTCCCAACTCTCCGTGTCCCCTCCTACAGGACTGGAGAGAGGACTTCGTTTGGGGACACCTGATGCATGAAGCCTGATGCATGAGGATGCTGGGATCCCCCCTCCGCTAGACAGGACAGGCTGACTCACACACCTTCACCCTCTGCCCATCCCACGTGGGCATGTGGGAGGGCGTGCACCACAGGGCTGAGGAGCAGGCTGGCACAGGAGGAGGTTGGAATGTGCCTTGTATACTAGGGGACCTCAAGAATTACACAGTTGAGCCCCAAACTGAGCCCTGAGCTTTGTGGGCCAACAGAAAGGAAAGCAAGTTCAGGAATGAAGCCTGCCCCTTCTTAAGAAAAATCCGATTTTCTTAGTGCTTGGCTTCCAGAGAGGTTTTCCTTGTGGGAGCCCCTGAAGATCGTCATGGGCTGGGTCTTGATGTGCCTCTTTCTTACGACTTTTGAGGGCCCCTCTGGGACAGCCTTGAGAGAGGGCTATAGACTCCCCCGTCCCTCCAGCACGCAGGCCCTACCTCCCAGGGCACCTTGCTGGGACATCTGACATGATGCCGTCTGCCCGCCTCTGCCATCCACCCGCTCACCCTATGGGCAGGGACTGGGCTGCGTGCACCTTGCCGGCCTTCCAGGAATCTAACACTAGTGCGGAGCAGGCCCTGGCTGGACTTGCAGGGTGGAATGGGGCTCCCCGGTGGACAGGCCTATGCCCCACCACCACTCTGGCCTCTTGGTCTACGTGGGGAGATGATGGGGTCCACGGAGAAGCCTCGTGTGATCAGGACCCGATCTCCACCTTCCCACACCCCTCCATGGGAGGATTAATTCCTGCCTTTCCCTTTCTTGGCTAATCTGGAGTCATAAAGCGTCTTAATCTTAGGCCACGTGCATTCTGCAAGCCAGCAGCTAAGTCGCTTTTTAGAGACAGCCTCTGCGGAGCCTTCTGGCACGGTGTCTCCCCACCCGCAGGCTAAGGTCAGATGTGGGCATCTGTCCCGGGGAGGATGTCTGTGAAGAGCCTGTCTCCAATGTTGGAGGGGAGGTCCGGGCCCTGCTGCTGCCCAGTTACTGCTGGGGCCCGCATGAGTCTGGGTGAATCCCGCAGGAAATACGTTCTACCAGCGCCTCTGGTCTGGGCACCACACACTGTTCTCCTGAACTTGCAGCAGTGGCGGGCTCTTCAGCATCTGTCCCGGCCAGCATGGCAGGCGAAGGACAAGGCCACATATCCAGGGCAGGAATTCGTACCTGGTCACAGCAGCCAGTTATTAAGACCAGGGGACTGAGGTTATAATCTCACAGGCCTCGCCCACCTGAAAGATGGCGTGGCCTTGTTTTCAGGGCCAAACAGTTTACCAAAGGATGTTTGGAAAAGGGACTTGATATTTATAGTCTTTAAGCTGTGTAAGTGGCGATGCTGGGAAGAAAGGTTTAGACATAGAGTGGGCTGGGCTGGTTTTTTTTTTTTTTCCAGTAAGGAAATGTTGCCCGTGAAATTTGCAACCTAAATCATTGCTTCAGAGCGCGGGGGTGGGAATTCTGGACTCCTCCCATGATTTCCAGGTCAGTCCAAAGATGCTGAGAGCCCACATGGAATGAGATGAAATGACAGTGCCCAAAGTCAACGCCTGTGGGACTGGGGCCAACATGTGAGAAGGGGACACACCTCCCTGGTGGCGGGAGCTTCAGGGAGGAGAACCACTGCCTCGTGGCTGGTTTTCTTAGGTCTTCATAGGACCATCGCTCTGGTCTGTGTGGCTGCAAATCTTTGGAAGTGACAGCTATGTCTTCTGACCAGAAGAACTGCTATGGTTTCAGAGGGAGGAGCTGTTGGGTAAGAGGAGCAGTTTCTAGCAGCAACACACATGACTGAGAAAAGACATTGAAGAAAGCTCTATCTTCTAAGCCCAAGGGAGCAGCCGCTCTGGATGACAGGGTGATGTCGGGACTTGGGTCACCTGTGTTTTCATTCATTGAGCACCCAGGTCTTGCTCTTGCTCTGTGTTCCACAGTCCCAGTTCTCAGAGGTTTGTGTGTGGACCCCAGTCTGTAGCTGAGAAACAAAAGATCAAATTCACGTAGTTCATGCAGCCAGAATAGGGTTTAAACCCACACTCATGGAGGAGGGAAGATCATGCCCTCTTTCTTCTTCTCTTTGTGTTCACCCTTGGTCTCTGATTGCTCCCAGCCTCTCATCCTTTCTCCTTCCCACTTCTCTTTCTCTTTCCTTTCCCTTTCCTGCCTCTTTTCCTCCTTTCCCTTCTTCCCTCCTTGCTGTGGTTTGAAGGTGTCCCCCAAATTCATGTGTTGGAAACGTAGCCCACAATGCACCAGCATTCAGATGTGAGGAGGTGACTATGTCATGGGACTCCCTCCTCATGACTGGAGTAGTGTCATTATTGTGGGAGTGGGTTGGTTGTCTCCAGAGTGGGGTTTCTATAAAAGTAAGTTCACCCTCTCTTGCTCTTGCTCTCTCTATCTCTCCAGCCCTCTGCCTTCCATCACAAGATGACACAGCAATAAGGCCCTCACCAGATGTAGGCCCCTTGACCTTGGGCATCCCAGTTTCTAGAACTGTAAGAAACTAATTTCTTTTCTTTATAAATTACCCAGTCTGCAGTATTTTGTTACAGCAACACAAAATGGACTAAGACACCTCTTCTTCCAACTTTAATCTAATTTGACTACCCAATATCCAACCCTGCATAGGCTGAGTGCTTTGCTGGGCACTGGGCACATGGAGGTGCGTGAATATTCTCCCTGACTTGCACTTGCAAATGTGCTTACTAAATTCCATGCAAATGGTTTGCACTCAGTGTTTTTTATTGAAAAATCAAGGTGAGGCAAATACTTTACTCATCTCTCTTTCGTTGGTTTCTACCTTTATGTAATATTTAATTAATTATTTTAAGTAAACACTACTAATGCCTAATTCAGGGAGAGGAGCTTCAAAGGAGAGAGGAACATGCTGGTGATGGAGGATATACCAGGAGTGGGAACAGAAGAGAATGGAAGACAATTTAACATTGCTTGGAGTTAACTCAAGTTTTCCCAGTAGTTCCTAAAATCTTTTGGGAAAGTAGAACCTTGTTCAGTGAGAAATTTCTCCCTAATTTGGGGGGTTCATTTTGAATTTAAATCTTTCTGAGCCACTGACTATTTACTGTCAGTCTCTATGGCCTTTAACTGTCAGCTGGGATTTTCCAGTTTATAGAATAATGAGAGAGATTTAGTCCTGGGATGCAGGGATGGTTCAACATACTTAACTCAAGAAATGTGATACACCAAATTAACAGAAAGAAGCACAAAAACCATATGATCATCTCAATTGATGCACAAAAGGCATGCAACAAAGTTTAACATCTTTTCATGGTAAAATACTCTCAGCAAATTAGGTATAGAAGAAACATGCCTCAACACACAAAAAAACCCATATATGACAAGCCCACAGAAAACCATATTCACCAGTGAAAAGCTGAAATCTTTTCTTGTAAGATGAGGAAGAAGACACGGATGTTTACTCTAGCCACTTCTATTCAATATAGCACTGGAAGTCCTAGACAGGGCAATTAGGGAAGAGAAAGAAATAAAAGGGCATCCAAATTGGAAAGGAAGAAGTTAAATTGTCTCTGTTTGCAGACAATATGATCTCATATATAAAAAATTCTAAAGACTCCACCAAAACACTGTTAGAACCAATAAACAAATTTAGTAAAGTTACAAGATATAAAATCAACATACAAAAATCAGTAGCATTTCTAAGTATCTGGGAAAAAAAATCAAGAAAACAAACCCATTTACAATAGCACCAAAAAAAAAATTTACTTAGGTGAAAATTTAACCAAGTTAGTGAAAGATATGTACACTGAAAACTATAAACATTGATGAAAGAAACTAAAGTATACAAAAATAAATGGGAAAATAACCTGTGTTCATGGATTAGAAGAATATTGTTAAAACGTCCATACTACTCAAAGTGTTCTACAGAGTCAAATGCAATTCTATCAAAATTTTGATGGTATTTTTCACAGAAACATAAAAAAGAATTCTAAAATTTGGAAAAACAAAGGACCCTGATTAGACAAAGCAATCTTGAACAAAAAGAACAATGCCAGAGGCATCACACTATCTGTTTTCAAAATCTGTTAAAAAACCATGGTAATCAAAACAGCATGGTTATGCCACAAAAATCAACACAGACCAATGGAATAAAATAAAGAGTCCAGAAATAAATCTATGTGTATATGGTGAATTAATTTTTGACAAAGATGCCAAGAACATACAACGGAGAAAGGATAATCTCTTCAATAACTGGTGCTAGAAAACTAGACATCCACATACAAATGAATAGTAGTAGAGCTTCATCTCACATCACATACAAAAATAAACTAAAGACTTAAAAATAAAATTAAAGACTTAAATACAAGACCGGAAGCCATAAAACTATTAGAAAAAAATATAGGGGAAAAGCTCCATGACATTGGTCTGGGCAATTATTTTTTAGATATGACCCCAAAAGCACAAACAAAAGCAAAAATAGACAAATGGGATTACATATAACTAAAAAAGCTTCTGCATAGCAAAGAAAATAATCAACAGAGGAAAGAGACAACATATCAAATGAAAGAATATATTTGTAATCACATATCTGATAAGAAGTTAATATCCAAAATATACAAGGAACTCAAACAATTCAGTATAAATAACCCAAACAACTCAATTAAAAATGAGCAAAGGATCTCAAAAGAATAAATACAAGTGTCCAATAAGTATATAGAAAGATATTCAGTATCATTAATCATCAGGGAAATGCAAATTAAAACTACAATGCAATGTTGAGTCACACCTGTTAGAATACCTATTATCAAAAAGATGAAAAACAAAAGTATTGGCAAGGATGTGGAGGAAAGAGAGCTCTTGTACACTATTGGAGGGAATGTAGATTAAGGCAGTCATTACGAAAAACAAAATGGAGATCCCCCCAAATTAAAAGTAGAACTACTGTAAGATCCAGCAATCCTACTTCTGGGTAATGAAAGGAGATGAAATCAATATCTTGAAGATATAGCTCCACTCCCATGTTCACTGCAGCATTATTCACAATAGCCAAGATATGGAATTAACCTAAGTGTCCATTAACTAATGAATGGATAAAGAAAATACTATTCAACATTTAAAAAGAAGGAAATCATATCATTTGTGACAACAAGGATGAACCTGGAGGACATTATGCTAAGTGAAATAAGCCAGGGACAGAAAAACAAACACCACATGATCTCACTTACATGTGGAATCTAAAAAAGTCAAAATCAAAGAAACAGAGTAAAATGGTGGTTACCAGTGACCAGGAGATGGGAGGACTGGGGTGATATTGGTCAAAGGACGCACACTTTCAGTTAGAGAGGAGGAATAAGTTCAAGAGAGCTGTCATACACAATGGTGCTTACAGTTTATAACAATATACTATGTACTTGAAAATATCTAAGATTTTAAATGTTCTCACCACGAAAAAAGTATATAAGATAATACATATGTTAAATACCCTAATTTAGCCATTCCAAAATATATATACATATATTAAAACATCATATTGTACACCGTAAATATATGCAATTTTTACTTTTTAATATTAAAAAGAATAATGCGAAAAGATACCCTCTTAATGGATCAAGTTCTTTATCATCATCACGGTTGGAGAGATCTTAGGGAAAGAGTGAGAATATCACCAGTCTCATTGATCAGAGACTGACCATATTATTACCGACTTAGAACATTGCATTTCCTCTTTATTGTTTCAAATTTTCTGATGACTTCATGTAAAAATTTTACCTGAAATTTATCCAAGAGTAACTCAAATATCCATTAAGTGATCACAGATAATAAAAGTTTGGAAAATCTTGCAAGGAGTGTTGGGAAAAAACAATTGCCGCCCCCAGTCTGCCCTTGCATAGCCCATGGCAGAGTTCTTTTGATCTTGCAATAGCCTGTTCCTTCTTGAGTGTGCCTCAAAACCTCTCATGTAGCCCTTGGGTGTCTGCTCAGATCTGACCTTTCTCTGAACACTGTTGTGGGAAGCACTTGGCTTGGAACAGGGCTGGAACCTGCCCTCTTGCTGGACTGTTGCAAGATTGTCACCTCATAGCACAGAGGTACAAAGAGGCTCAGTGGCCAAGTTTTCTGCCTTTGGATTCCAAAACTCTGCCACTTACTAGCTTCGTGCCCTTGGGGAATTTATCTAAAATGTGATTGTCAATTTTTTCATATTAATTATGAATACCTACCTCATTGTGTGACTTGCAGATTCACTTCATAATACCTGTAAAACCATGAGAGAGTGCCTGGCATCTAGGAAGTGGCATGGCTCCATTCAGCAGGATAATAAAGCCTGTAGACCACTTCTGAGAGTAATATTTTTATTTTTTCCAGCTTTTTTGAGGTATACATTGACAAAAATAAGTATTAAGATACACAAGATGATGTTTTGATATATTTAGGCATTGTGAAATGATTACCACAATTGAGCTAATTAACATACTCATCGCCTTACATAGTTCACCCTTTTATTTTCTGGTAAAACAGTTAAGATCTACTCTCTTACCAGTTTTCAAGTATATAATACACGATGACTAACTATAGTCACCATGCTGTACATTAGCTCTCCAGACCCTATTCATCTTATAATTAAAAGTCTGTACCCTTTAACCAATACCCCCCTCTTTACTCATTCCCCACCCTCACCCCTGGTAACCACCATCCTACACTCTGCTTCTATGAGTTTGACTTTTTTAGATTCCACATATAAGTGAGGTCATGCAGTATTTGTCTTTTTGTGCCTGGCTTATTTCACTTAGCATGATGTCCTCCAGATCCACCCATGCTGTTGTAAATGGCAGAATGTTCTTCTTTTTAAAGACTGAATAATATTCCTCTGTGTGTGTCACATTTTCTTTATCCATTCATCCATTGATGGACAGTTAGGTTGATACCATATTTTGGCTATTGTGAATAATGCTGAAATCAATATGGGAGTGCAGATACCTCTTTAAGATATTGATTTCATTTCCTTTGGATACATAACCCAGAAGTGGAATTGCTAGATCATGTGGTAGTACTATTTTAATTTTTTTTTGAGAAAACTACATTCTTTTTTTTGTAATACCTATATAAATCTACATTCCCACCAACATAGTACAATGGTTCCTCTTTTCCACATCCTTGCCAACACTTCTTATCTTTCATCTTTTTAATAATAGCCATTTTAACAGGTGTGAGGTGATATCTCATTGTGGTTTTCATTTGCATTTCTCTGATGATTAGTGATACTGAGCATCTTTTCATATACCTATTGGCCATTTGTATATATTCTTTTGAGAAATGTCTATTGAGATCTTTTGTCCATTTTTAATTTTTTTTTTTGCTATTGAGTTATTCCAGTTTCTTATATATCATGGATATTAACTCCTTATCAGATGGGTAGTTGCAAATATATTCTTCCATTTGATAGATTGTCTCTTAATTCTGCTAATCGTTGCCTTTGCTGTGCAGAAGCTTTTCTGGTTTTATGTAGTCCCATTTGTCTATTTTTGCTTTGTTGTTTGTGCTTTTAGGTCATATCTAAAAAAATAATTGCCCAGACCAATGTCATGGAGCTTTTCTCCTATGTTTTCTTGTAGGAATTTAAGGTTTCAGGTCTTGTGTTTAAGTCTTTAATCCAATTTGAGTTGATTTTTGTGTATGGTTTAAGGTAAAAATCCAATTTTTTTTGCATGTGTATATCCAATCTTTCCTGCACTATTTACTGTATGTTCTCTCTTTTCCCCGTTGCATATTCTTAGCATCAGACTAATATTTTTAAATACAAAAAATAAAATTCATAGGATGACAAAGAAAACCAATTATATTGAAATGCATACTGAGTTATAATTGTGGAAGAGGAAAATAAGTGCTCCTTTATTAACACATCATATGATAAGATCCAGTCTATTACTGCAATTTCAGCCATAACAAGTAGAAAGGGTATTTTGAGATTCTGAACAACAGCATGAAATAGCTATGATTTCAGTGAGCCATGAAATCACAGGTCCTGCTAAAGCCGCCGTAATCTGTTGCCTCTTTTTGATAATTGAAGCAAATGCTTGATATCAGTTGGAAGGTAGTGGAAAATGTATTCCTCCCCCAACCAAGTTTATTCTTGGACCCAGAAGAGTCACTTCTCTGGGCTGTGCAGCGGAGATCCAGCCTGGGGCAGCAGGGTTCAGGAAATTGAAAGGACCATACACCTCGTTCTCAGTGGCAAACCACCTGGAAAATTTTAAATGTCAAAGAAGAATTCTACCATTTTATTTTCTTTCTTGTCGTTCTCCTAAGAAACAAGTATTCAGTGACAAGCTTTTCAGAGGAGGCAATTTTCCCCCAAGTGCTTTCTTTATTTACCTGAATATTAAGTTCAGAGATACTCTAGACTCTCAAAGGAAACCTGTGGGTGAAGCATTTTGTAAAATGTCAAATTCCAAATGGATCCGAAGGGCGCAGCCTCTAGAAGGCTCTGCATTCACCGGCAGTAGCTACCCCAGGGGAGCTGGGTGAAAGGGACCTGCTAGCTGTTTATGCCATTATCTGTGTAACATTTTCAAGTTTGCAGAGTTGCGAGGCTGTCAGTACGGAGGGCTTTTGAGGCTCTTTTATTTTCTGCTATTAAATTTATTTTTACCCCAACTTCTGCTGATCGCTGCCACCAAGCTCACGCCAGTTGCTCACGTACATCCCATCTGGGAGGATGGTCTCCAGACATTCGGTAGTGGAAGCTGGATGGTGGGCTTACCTGCATCTCTGCCCCTCCTCTTGCCACCTTGGGATGTCCTCCTCAACCTGGGAATGGCCTCCAATCCCTCAGTACAGGTGTGCATGGGACCCCAGCAGGTCCAGCTTCTCCTAAAACCGTAAGCACCAAGAATCCTGTGATCTTGGGGCATAAGTGGCCCTCCCATCCCTTTTGGAAATACCCAGTTTGAGAACTAAGCTATGAGGAGAAAGTCGTAGAGCTAAAAGACAGGGGAGGGATTCTGACAGCACCATACCTTGGATCCAGCTGTTCCTGAAGCCCCGTATCCTGGCCTGGTGAATTACCCAAGTCAACGCTTCCCCTTAGAATCTTAAGCCAGTTGGACCCAAGGTTCTGTCACTTTCAAGTGGAAGAATCCTGTTGGTGTCATTTGTAATAATTCTGCCAATGAGCAAACTGTCTTAAGTAGAATGCTCTGTCCAGAGTCTCAGAGTCCATCGGAACAAAGGTCAGACAGCTCACGGCTTCAGCTGGCTACAAAACGGGACTCATACCTTACAAATCCAAAAGCAGTAACAAACTTCCTCTGTTTACCAGTTCACAAGCCACTCTCCTTCCGGGGCTCACTCCCTTTCCATTGCCCTTGCGGTCTCTCTGTAGGGCTCTGGGGTGAGCGGAATTGTTTTTGTCCTACTTCCAAACCCTCCCGGGGAACATGGCAGGGACAAGGCATTTAAGGCCTTAGCCTTGGACACTGACCACCAGGCCCATGGCAGGCCCCTCCTGGGAGCAGGTCCAGATCCCAGAGGCTCTGAGCTCCCGTGTGCAGGGAGCCTCCCCCACCCCTGGAAGTGTCTGGGAAGGAGCTAGCACCCCCCCTGGAGATGTCTTCCTGCGTGGAAAGGCTGAACAAGTATAGCCACACTTGGCCAACGAATGCTTACCGTCCTTGGGCCTCAGCATGGCAGAGAGATGAGATGGACATTGGCCCAGATCATAACCCCCAACTTCAGACCCCATCAGAAGCTATTAGTGATGCCAGCAGAAGAGGCACCTAATTCAGCAGATCAACAGAGCTCTCATATCACCCACGAGCACGCCTTCTCTGCTGTTGCATCCCACACCAGCGTCTGATCATCCACTTTGGCAAACACGCATTGCTGTAATTTTATCATTAATTTCAGTCATGCCCAATTTGGGGATAGTTTCACATTTCAATATTCTATTCTCACTGCTGATGAAATTTCGAGTCTGATTCATAAGGTTAGGGCGAATGAAACCCGGTAGATTAAAATAACTGTAAAATTGATCTTAAAGGACAGTTCTGTTCCCCACTCCTCCTAAGTAGCTAATTTCAGGCATTGGACAGAACCTTTAAGCCGGAAGGAAATCTTGACCCAACCAGCACCACTGGATTCTCTGCATGGGATAAGAAACTAAGGCAGCTCTTACCTCATCTGTTAAGATCTATGAAAAATAGTCTGGAGATAAAAATATATTTTCCCCTGGGCGAAGTTAATGCCAAGCTACATCAGCGAACTCTCTGGGGGAGAAAAGGGGTGTAGGGAAAAGTGTGTGTGGGATTTAAGGCTGGCGAGAGTGCCAAGGACTCCTCAGGGGTAGACTAGACTAGACCATTCCACCCAAGCACCCCAAGAGGAGTTTCCGGGTACAGTTGTCAAAGCAAAACCCTCACCCATTTCTGCAGGCTCCGTAACTCAATAGCGACGACACTAAAGGTCTTGAAGGCTCTGCTGTAGGTTGGTATAAAACTGCAGCTAGAACTCTCGCCTCGCCACTGAAGGCTAAGCCCCTGGGAAGCTGCGTGCGCTGTAGGTTTGTAGCTTCGCGCTTCTCAAGGGGCAGGCCCTTCCCAGGCCCCCAGGGCTGCCACATCGCAGGGCCCCAAACTATCGAGGGAGGAGGGAAGGCCTGGCCACTCGCAGGCCCCTGAGTA
>VSMD01076020.1:0-32718 GCA_008750895.1 Mirza zaza
CTGGCCCCGACCTCCCCTGAGAGCTGTGTCCATGCTCCTCCGACTCAGAACGGGCATGTGGTGAGGAAGACGCCGGAATGTTCTCTGGGAGGACAGAAGCCCCACCCCCCACTGCGCCACCCACGACACAGAGCTGCCGAGTTCGAGGTGGTCTGGTTCCTTCCTGGGGGTCCTGGGCACTGGGCGTGGACCCTCCCCCCAAAGCAGGACGGGCCACGCTTGGGCCAGAGCCTCGCGGACGCCAGGAGCAGGTCCTCCAAGAGGGGCGGGAGGCTCCAGGCTTCTCTCTCTTGCTCCGTGGAGCTCATGGCCTGCACCACCACCAGCTCACGGCTTCCACGGGTGGGGACCTCATTCTCTGGGTCCTGAGGGAGAGCTTCTCGGATTCAGAGGGTGCAGAGACAGGGGAGGGTCTCTGTCTTCCTCTGGTGGAAGGAGAAGAGAGGCAGCAGGGCTCTCGGTCCCCTCGGGGCCCACTTCAGGGGCAGCCTGCGCCCCGCCCTCCGGAGACCCCGCCGTCCGCTGTCATGGTCAGGATGACAAGGCCAGGGCAGTCTGCGCCCACCTCCTGCACTGGGCCATGTGCCATCTAGAAGGTTCCCTGGATATGTCATGCAAGGCCGAGATGAAAAACCGTGGCCCAAAGCTCAGTTGCAAGGAAGCTTGTGGGTTTATGGTCCCCCGAGTTAAAGCACCACGGCCGTGGGCAGCTGCCATCTGTACCCTGAGAGCCGGTTCCAGCCGGACGGGAGGAGGCCACCCAGCGGGGACGGCAGAGGGTGCCAGCAGCTAACGCCAGCGTTTACGTCAACACTCCCGCCATAGCTGTGAGTTTGAGCCAGCACCGTGGAAGGACAGGCTCGCAGTTGGCGTCTGTGCAGGGGACAGTTGACGCGCCTGCTGTCTGTCGCTGCTGACTTCACCGCCACCGCTGTCGGAAGCAGCATCTTCTCCGGGTGACATGCAAGTGAGACCCAAACTCGACTGCTCATGTACAGGAGGCGCGGTTCCAGAACGTGCACTGCGGAGACGCAGAGCTGCTCTCTCTCAGCGTAAATCCCACATGGCCGTTTGTGCCGCTTCTGAAAACCTAAGTCACGCGGACGTCCCCGCTCCCTGGCACTCACGGCCGACGACAACCGAACGTCATCGCCCTCCGAGGACGGCCGCACGTCCAGGCCCGAGCGGATGGCGGGCCGGCCGGGTTGACGGGCTCTGCGACCGAGGCGGGCGCTAGAAGCCCACGGCCGCCTCCCCTGCCACTCCCGAGGGAAATCTCTGTCGTGCCCGAGACCTGCCGGGTGCCCGCTGACCCCACCCCACCCCCGCGGACACTCCACGCTCCGCGGCCCCAGCCGGAGCAGACCACGGGCGGCGCCCGTTCCCGCTGGAGGCGGAACTGTGGGGAGCGGCCGCGGGGTCAGCAGGGCCTGTGTCTTTCCGCCCCGCCCCGGCTCCCGCCGCGACCCTCCTCTGGGCTCAGGCTGTGTTCGCACAAACCCGGCGGCCGAATCGCGAGATCCCGGGCTGCCTCTCTGGAGAGAGAGCCGATTCGTTTTGGGGAAGTAGGCCGTGGCTTAATTTCAGTGTATTAAGAAGGGCTTGAGACTCCAAAGACAATAAAAACGTGCCTGCCCGCGTCTGCCATAAAATCTTGTCGATCACAAATGCAAACGGCCAGCAGGGAGGAGCAGGGAGCAGCCAACCACCAAAATTAAAGGCTTTCCGATGACCGTCATTGCAAGAAGACCCATTAAGGCCCCAAGGAGACTGACGGCCCCGTGAGTGCCGCGTCCCCCGGCTGTGGGCGAGCGGCGTCCACCCCTGCCCGGCCCTTCTCTGCGCTTGGGGAGCACAGGGGTGACCCAGGCCCCAGCGGGGGCCTCCTCTGCCTGGCGGAAGGGCCGGAGCGGGTCCATGCCTGCGGACGTCCTGGGCAAGCTCCGCACAGACAGGGGAGGAAACAGCCGACGGGTGTTGGGGTCCTGCTTCCCGGCGGCCACAGCAGCTCCCAACCCACCTGCTCTTCTGAGACGAGTCCCCGCCACACCTCACCAACAGGCGGGCGTTCTCTCTGCACCCCAGGATCTCTGCGGGCCCCCCACCCCGCTCTGACCACGCAGTGTGGATCCCGGCTCTGCAAGGGTTGGCGGCTTCCACCGCTGCCCCGTGAGCACCCGATGGAGGGAGGGAGGCCGCCGCGTGACGTGCCCACCCGCCCTGACACCTGCTGCCAGGACGCCCAGGCGAGCCCCCGCGGCCCCGCTCTGGGATTCGGCCATGGTGCTGCGTCACAGTCACTGCTGCTGTTGAGGGGTCGCGTTCCACGTTATGGACGCACTGTGACACACCTGTCCCCTGGCTGTCGGTGGGCGCTGCGCCGCTGCCGCTGTTGGCAGTAGAGCGGCTGTGAGTATCCCCCCACAGGCCTCTGCACAGTCGCGAGCCTTCGATCCTCTCGGGGAGCGCGGGAGCGCAGGGGCCGGCTCCCGCGGGAGACGCGCGTCTCCGTTTTTAAGAAAGCGATGAACTGCTCTCTGAAGAGGTTCTATCCCTTCGGACGCCCCCGGTGATGCCCAGTTGCTGCAGATCCTCACGGACGATGGCTGGGGTCAGCGCCTTAATTCCAGGCTTCCTAACTGGTGTGTGGGGCATCACATGTCATCTGTATTTTGCACTTCTTTAACGCACAATAATAACGTTGAAAATTTTTGCAAGTGCTTTTCGCTCATCTTTGTGACGTGTCTATTTCGGTTTTTTTGCCCCGTTTTGAGTTGTTTTCTTATGATTTCTTAAGAATTCGTCATACATTCCACATGCAAATCCTCTTTCATCTATGTGATTTCGAAAATATTTCCTCCAAGTGCGTGGCCTGTCTTTTTATTTTCTTCACAACGCACCTCAAAGAGCGGAGTTATTAAGTTTGAGACGGTCCAAGGTGCCAACATTTTTCCTTCATGGATTATCTTTTTGGTATCAAATATTAGAAATCTTTGGCATAACTCAAGATTACTACATTCTCTCCTAGAGGATTCAGAGCTTTAGGATTTACGGTTAGGCCTATGTTCTGTTTTAAGTTAATTTTTGTATATGATGTGAACTATTGATTCAGGCGCAGTTTTCCTTTTGTGCGCGGACGTGACATTATTCCAGAACCCTCTGTAGAAAATAATGTTCTTTTTTCCCTGAATCGCCTTTGGACATTTGCCCCAAATCAATTGACCGTGTTTGTGCGTTAGTTCTCCAAATGTATTCTTCTTTTTCAAAGTTGTTCTATTATTCTAGCTACTTAGAATTCCCATATGAATTTTAAAAAGAAGTTGTCAATTTTAAAAAGACAAAACAGCCTGGGATTTTATTAGGATTAATGCACCAACAGGTCAATTTGGAGAAAACTGTCACCTCACTAGATTGTCTTCTGACCCATGGACACAAAATGTCTCTAAATTTACCTGGTTCTTCCTTAGTTTCTCTCAGCACGGTTTTGTAATTTTTAGATATTATGCATCTTTTGTCAGATTTATCCCTAAAAGTTTCATATGTTCATGCTATTGTAAACGGTAATTTTTAAAATATCGATTTTGAGTTGTTGCTAGTATGTAAAAGCACAATTGATTTTTTGCATATGGATCTTGTCTCTGGCAATGCTGCTAAAATTACTTATCAGTCATAGAAACCCTCTTATAGATGCCACAGGATTTATTTCTACGGCGTGTCATGTCACCTGGGAATAAAGATGACTCCCGTTCCCCCTTCACGGGCTGGAGTGCAGTGATGGGACCACAGCTCCCCGTAACCGCAGCTCCTCGGGCCGCTTGGCTGGGACCAAAGCAGTCTGGGCGGAGTTTGCGCCATTGCTGAGCAAAACCTCTCTGAATCCCCACCGCGCCCCGCAGCTGGCGGGAGTGGGACTGTGCCCAGCCCAAGCGAGAGCCGGGACCTGTTTCCGCCGGCCCCGTGTGTGATCCTTTCTGTCCTCCGCAGTTTTCTCAGACACATGCGCCGATCCGGATTCAGCTCAAGGCTTGAGAGGAGCACCTGCAGATTTCTAAATCGCTCTCCAGCACCTCCCGCTAAGCCACTCTGCCCTGCAAGCTCGAGCCACATCCTCCTCCTCCTCTTCGAACTCTGAGCTCTGTCCCGTCAACCCAGGAGACGCTGGAGCTCCACTGGGTCCCCTGTGCGTCGGCCAGGACACGCTACAGGCAGCGTGTGTGCAACTGTGGGCTCGTCTGGTCCGTGTGCCGCCTCTCAGAACTCAGTGCCCACTGCCGGCCGACACCGGTCTCCTGACAGCAATCGCTGCCCGGGTGTCATCCAGGTTGTGATTGTTTCAGCCAGGAGGAGAGCAAACCTGGCCCTTGTTACTCCAAATTCGCCAAAAGCAGAGACCATGACATTTTTAAACTAATTTCCAATTATATGAAACTCTTGCAATAAAAACTCTTACAAAGGTATACAATTAAAATTACTCATAGCCGGGTGTTTACTAAATGCCCTTTGCTAGACAGAATAAAGTCATATGATACCAAGACAATCCCAGACAAATCCGTATTGCTACGATTAACAATGATATGTCTTCCCCGGAGGCAATGCTAAATGCCAATGATAAGTTAATATTTTTAGGTGAAATTATGCAGGTTTATGACGCGGCATTTAATATTTTTAACATAAAAATGTCCCAGTCTTCATTTAGGTGAATCCCACATCAGTGCTATCTTTATTGGATTTAGAGTGTGTGTTAACCAAATTAACACATCCCATGCTCATTGTGGGTAACAGAGGAAATCTAAAAATGTCTGAAGAAAATGAAATTACCCGGTAATCTGAAATCCAGCCGAGGGAGCTGCACTCCGCGGGTCCTGCTCTTTGTGCACCTGTGGGGTTAGCACCACGGGGACGAGGACAGGGCCAAGGCCATCCCCCAGAGCCGCAGCCTGAGCCACACCCGGCACACTGGAGCCCCAGTGGGTGGCCGGGGAGGGAGCTCCAGGCTCCAGGCAGCCTGGGCCACCAGCTCCACCGCCCCAGGGCCACCCTCGGCCCCTCCCTGGAAACTGTGCTCCTGGGGCCCTGGCACTCTGGTCTTAGCTTTTATTTTTATTTATTTATTTTATTTATTTTTTGAGACAGAGTCTCGCTTTGTTGCCCAGGCTAGAGTGGGTGCCATGGTGTCAGCCTAGCTCACAGCAACCTCACACTCCTGGGCTCAAGCGATCCACCTATCTCAGCCTCCCGAGTAGCTGGGACTACAGGCATGCGCCACCATGCCCGGCTGATTTTTTCTATATATATTAGTTGGCCAATTAAATTCCTTCTATTTTTAGTACAGACGGGGTCTCGCTTTTGCTCAGGCTGGTTTCAAACTCCTGACCTCGAGCAATCTGCCCGCCTTGGCCTCCCAGAGTGCTAGGATTACAGGCGTGAGCCACCTCACCAGGCTTGGCCTAAGCTTTTAATGCTCCTAAATTCTTAATTTCCACCTTCTTTTTTATTAACCCATTCCTCTGAGTTCTTAGATTTATATTTCTGGTTATTATTATTTTTTTTTACTCTCTTATTGAGTTCAGTGCATAGATCAAAGTGTAAATCAAATACATAATTGGGAAATATTTGCAAGATTAAAAATACGATGATGTAATAAACAAAGACAAATGTGAGACTTTCAAAGCAGGTCCCAAAGCAAAATTTATTTTGAGAATCATCATTTTATCAAGTTTTGTGATATCTCCTTTGGTGCCTCATAGTCTCGGAGTGTGACTGTACTCTTTTAACTGTGGTTTTCTTGGTATGTATTCTACTACAATCATATTTTTAAGAAAAACTTCAGAGACACTTGAAAGGAAAGCATAGTTTCTGAACATAAGATAAGAAGTTTGGAATCTAGAATAATAATAGCTGTCACCATTATTGTCTTCTAATAATACACCTTTTACATTCCAAGTGTTATTATAGCGCTTTGTGTGAATTTTCTTGTTTGATTTTGTTTGCACGTCCGTCCCTGAAAATAGGTATTTTCATGCTCACGCTAATAATGAGGAACGTGAGACCCTGGTGCTGGGCTGTCGGGAAGCCGAGACTCAGCCCCCGGTCTCATCACAAAGCTCTTCCTACTGTGCCTCGTCGGGTACCATTTGAATTATATTGATGTTCCGAAGACGTCTGTTTTTGTCTACTCTATTTCTGCTCAACTCAGTGAGTGTTTTTAAATCTCCCACCAGGTCGTCTGAAGCATGTTCCTTTGTGTTTCTAACACACTCTGCCGTGGGGCTCAGACAACACGGCGGTGTGACCACAGGTGCGGGCAGTGGCCACGTGGCGCCCACGCATGCCTGGGTCCAGGCAGCCGTGTGGACCGCTTCCTGCACGTCACAACCCGCCAAGTATGCCGAGGCCATGACGACACTGGGGGGTGTGACGGGGCCAGCACCCCCCGGGGACAGCCCTGGGCCGGGGGTTTAGGGACAGGGAACATCCCAGCACCCACCGCCGTGGACCCCGCAGAGCTGTGCTCCTGAGTTTTGGGGCTGGCCGACGGTCCGGGCTGCTCGAGGCCACCAGCGCACCCTGCCAGGGTGCATTTTATGGGCCCATGTGCCTGGATTGTGGGGTGCCCAGACGTCTGGCTCAGCGTTGTTTCTGGGTGTTTCCGGGAGGCAGCGCCCAGATGAGAGCAGCATGAGCGTCCGCGGACCGAGCAAAGCAGTCACACGCCTTCCGGCACGGGAGGGTGTCGTGCAACCCGGCAGGGCCTGCACGGAGGTGGAGGAGGCCGGGCCTGCTGTCCCCACCCGCCCGAGCTGGGACGCCCCTCTGCCCGCACAGCCAGCCTGGAGCTCAGACCATCAGCCCTCCCCTCGGGGACTTGCCGACGGCAGACCCTGGCACCTGTCCACACTGCCTGAGCCAACTCCGCGATGCAAATACTTCACAGCGGTCCTGACTCGTCCAGCCCGCGCTGCCCCCGTCCCCGACCCCGTCCCTGTTCTCCCATGTCCCGCACTGCCGCAGGGTGGTCTCCCGGACACACCACCCACCACCAGGCCTTTACCTCCGGGGTTGGGTTAAGGGAAAACCCAACTGACAGAGCTCCTGCAAGAGTTAAGTCCTCAGTCTTCTCTTGCCCAGAGAAAATGCGCCTCTTTGTATTTCTTATTGTTGCTGGCCTTGAAATCTTTGACTGAGACTAATAATATCCCCTCGCTTTCCCTTAGGGAAAAAGGACTTAACAAGGAAACCGTTCTCTCCTGCAGTTGGATCTCTCCTTCGATAGTGGGGCTGCTGAGTGGTTTATTCCGGCTTCATAGATAAGCCGCCGTATTTATGCTTTCTTCTCTTGCTCCTTTTGTGCCATTTTATTTGGTTTTCAATCTTTACTTTGCCTTTGTTATAATCTCTCCTGATAACTCTGTAAGCGTGAAGGAACGAGACACGCAGACAACGGGCTGTCTTGCCTCATCGTATAACAAGAGGGACTGCAGCGAACCGCGGGTGACTTACGGACGGACGGACGGACAGCCCAGAGGGCCAGCCCGGGCCTGCACGGCAGGTGGCAGACGGGTGGTGGCAGGCAGAGTGGCATCCCTCTGACGTCCCGTTTCCTGGCCGAGCGGGAGGGAGGTCCGGGCCAGCGTGGAGGGGTGGAGCTGGGGGCCACCCAGGGCAGGTGCGGAGCCACGAAGAGGGGCAGGAGGGGCCTGAGAGCAGAGGTGGGCGGTCGGGGCAGCCGGGTGCTCCTTTCTAGCCATGCTGGGCCCTCGGGGCAGGTGGGGACAAGGCTGGGTCTTCCCAGGTCAGAGCGACAGAGAGACAGGACCACAGCGGGGCAGGAAGGACCCTGTGGAAGAGGCCGAGCATCCTGGTGCTCGTGGACACCAAGCAGGAGCTGGTCACGAGGGGCGAAGGCCAGCGCCGGGCGGTGGGGTCGGCAGGCTCTGGAGGAGAAGGGGCCAGAGGTGGCGGCGAGAGGGAGAACTGTGGTGCAAGGTTCGGGGTACGGGGAGGGTAATTCTGGGCTCAGTTCGGCTGCGGCCCTGGACACTTGGTCAGACGTCGTTCTGGGGGTGTCTGGGTGTCCAGATGGGAGCGGCACTGGAGTCCGTGCCGGGGGAGGGGCTGTCCTGCCCAGGAGGGTGGGCTCCACCCCTCAGCCCAGGCTGGGGTCGAGCGGCCGCCCTCCCCACCCCAACTGCTCCAGACTGGGACGTTGGTCTTCGTCCTGCCTTTGGACTCAATACGAAGCAGCAGCTGCCCCGGTCTCAAGCCGCCGACCTTCAGGCCGACCGGCACCATCAGCGGTCCCGGGTCCCGGCTTGCTCATGGCAGGTCCGGGGGATTGTCAGCCTCCGTGATCCCCACAGTCGATGAGCCAGACCCCATAATCTGTGTGTGTGTGTGTGTGTGTGTGTGTGTGTGTGTGTACTTTCATCTGTGCATTCTGTTGCTTCTGTTTCTCTTAAGAATCCTGACCAGTACAGGGGAGGGATACGTCATTGGAGATGGAAGGTTCTGGAAAGGAGCAGCCACGCTGTGGAAGGTCATCCGTACCGATGGTGAGGTTGCTGAGAGTGGTGGGCTCAGTGGGGGCAGCAAGGTGGGCGGTGGGCAGGTACCCGCCTTCTCCGTGAGAAGAACGGGGGTGCCGGGTGCAGGTGGGGCTGGCAGGTAGGCTCTGGGGCAGCACGGCAGGTGCAGAGGCTTCAAAGGCGAAGGCACTCAGGTGCTAGCGGGAGGAGAAAGTTCTGGAAGGCTCACTGCAAAGCAAGACCACGAGCCTCTCCAGGTCTGTGCAGGGTGAGATGACTGCCAAGGCCAGCCAGGGCCAGCGAGGGCAGGCAGGTGGAGGGACCTCAGTCCGGCGGCAGGGGTGGGGCTGGCAAGTGCCCGAGGGTCCCAGGCAGGGGTTTGGGGAAGGGCAGGTTTGGAGCTGGGTCAGCCCGGTGTGGACGGCAGTGGGCGCAAGTGCAGGTGGGCCTGGGCGTGTGGGCTCCTGGTGTGGTGGGATGGGGGCGGGAGGGGCTGTGCTTTGCCCTGACCAGCCCCTCCCAGACCAGCCTTGGGGTGCTGGGACAGCAGTGGCTGGTGGGGCAGGGTGTGGGGGCACTCCGGGAACTCAGCTCTGGGGTCGAGCATTTCCCTGGAGCCCAGCAACCCTGGCAGTGGCTCACAGGTCCAGGGCCTTTCCTCACCCCCAGGCCGCCTCCGGGCCTCTCCGTGCAACTCTGTGCCCCTGGGGAATTCTCACCTGAGCTCTGGGGACCCTGCTGACCATCCTGCGGTGCCCGCACCAGCTCCAAGGTGCAGGGCAGGACTCCGCCCAGCTCAGCAACACTGCTGCTTCTAACGTTCACGGCCTGAAAGTGCAACCCCCTCTCCTCCTGGGAATCTTGCCTATTGGTGTCTATTTGTTTGTTTTCACTATTTTGTTTTTGTTTTCGAGACAGAGTCTCACTCTGTTGCCCAGGCTAGAGTGCTGTGCCGTCAGCCTAGCTCACAGCAACCTCCAGTTCCTGGGCTCAAGTGATCCTCCTGCCTCAGCCTCCCGAGTGGCTGGGACTACAGGCATGCACTACCATGCCCAGCTAATTTTTCCTGTATATATTTTTAGTTGGCCAATTAATTTCTTTCTATTTTTAGTACAGACAGGGTCTCACTCTTGCTCAGGCTGGTTTCGAACTGCTGACCTTGAGTGATACTCCTGCCTTTGCCTCCCAGAGTGCTAGGATTACAGGCGTGAGCCACGGCGCCTGGATTATTTTCACTATTTTCAAAAATCACCCGTTAGGTATTGGAGGAAGGAAACAATACAATGAAACTTGACTCTACTTCCTAAACTAGAAACCCATTGCCATTACTCTCAAAACCATTCGTTAGGGCGTGCGTTTTTACTGGATTTTGATTCGACTTGCAGACAGCTTAGAAGTGTTTATTTTCCTTTGAGTTACTGAAACACTCAGTTTCTCAAATCCCTGTGGGTTATTTTTTCCTCCGGCAACTTTTGATTCTCTCGATCAGATGAGCTTCAGGGGCAGCCACTCTCCTCTCCTGTGCTCCTTGGCAAGCAAAGACCCCCGAGCCTGGTGTGCCGGGGCAGGACTGGTGGGGCACAGGGTTCTTCCAGCTGTCAGCTGTCCCGTCTGTCCCACCGACATGCCCGGGAAGATGCCTCAACCCGACCTCAGGGCTCTGTCCTCAGAAAACTGGATGATGCCCAGGTACTCAGGATGCAGTGACATTTGGAGAAATGTCCCCTCTCCCTCCCCCCTGCTTGATTTCCAATGACTTTTACTTTCCTCTGTGCACACAAGTGCTCATCAGTTAGTTACAATTTAATAGTGAGAACATGCAGTGTTTGTATTTCCATTCTTGAGATTCTTCACTTAGGGTAATGGTCTCCAGTTCCTTCCAAATTGCTGCAAAAGGCATTAATTCATCCTGTTTTATGGCTGAGTAGTACTCCATGGTGCACATATACCACTTGCGTTAATCCACTCATGAGTTGATGGGCACTTGTGTTGATTCCACATCGTTGCAATTGTGAATTGTGCTGCAATGAACATTCGAGTGCAGGTGTCTTTTTGGGTAAAGCAATTTCTTTTCCTTCATGTAGATACCTGGTAGTGGGATTGCTGGATCAAATGGTAGGGCTGCTTTTAGTTCCTTGAGGAATCTCCACTCTGTTTTCCATAGAGGTTGTACTAATTTGCAGTCCTACCCACAGTGTATAAGTATTCCTTTCTCTCTGCCTCTCAGCCAGCATCTATTGTTCTTAGACTTTTTAATAAAAGCCATTCTAACAGGAGTAAGGTGATGTCTCATTGTGGTTTTAATTTGCATTTCCCTAATGATTAGTCACATTGAGCATTTTTTCATGTTTGTTGGCCATTTGTCTATCTTCTTTTGAAAAACTTCTGTTGATGTCTTTGCCCACTTTTTAATGGGGCTGTTAATTTTTTCTTACTGATTTGTTTAAGTTCTTCTTGGATTCTAGTTATTAGCTCTTTATCAGAAGGGTGGATTGTGAATATTTTCTCCCATTCTGTAGCTTGTCTACTTGCTCTGTTGATTATTTCCTTTGATGTGCGGAAGTGTTTTAATTTAATCAAGCCCCATTTATTTATTCTTGTTGCTGCTGTAATTGCCATTGGGGTCTTAGTCATAAATTCTTTGCCTAGGCCAATATCTAGAAGAGTTTTTCTTCTAGAATTTTCTTCTAGAATTCTTATGGTTTCATACCTTACATGTGGTCCAATTTATCTGTTTTTTTCTTATGTTTCCTATACATTTGGTGTCATAGCCAAGAAACCACTTGCCAAATCCAATGCCATACAGCTTTGTCCGCATGTTTACTTCTAAGAGTTTTAGCTCTTACATGTAAGTCTTTGATCTGCATTGAGTTAATTTTTGCATATGGTGTGGGGTAAAGGTCCAACTTCATTCTTTGGCATGTAGCTGTCCAGTTTTCCCAGCACCACCTGTTGAAATGATGTTCTTTCCCCTATTGAATGGTCCTGACATCCTTTTTGAAAAATGGTAAGGCCATACGTGCCAAGGTTAATTTCTGGGCCCTCTAGTCTCTTCTGCCTATATACCAATAGCATATTGGTTTGGATGCAGAGCTCTGCAGGAACTTTGAAGATAGGAACTTGAGATCTCCAACTTTGTTCTTTTCCAAGATCGTTTTTGCAATTCAAGGTCCCTTGAGAGTCCATTTGAATTTTAGGATGGGTTTTTCTATTTCTGCAAAAAAAAAGAAAAAAAGGTGTTGGAATTTGGATAGAAATTATATTGAATCTGAAGGCCACTTGGGCAATATTGACATCTTAACAATATTAGGTCTTCCAATCCATGAACATAGGATGTCTATTTTTTTGTATGTCTTCTTTAATTTTTTCGAGCAACATTTCATAATTTTCAGCGTACAAGTCTTTCATCTTTTTTGGTTAAGTTCATTCCTATTTTTTTCGTTTGTTTTCTTTCGTTTGGTGCTACCGTAAATGGAATTGTTTTCTTCATTTCTTTTCCATAGTGTTAATTGTTAGCATATAGAAATACAACTGATTTGGGGAGGGCACTGATTTTCCATTTTGTACCTTCTCACTGAATTTGTTTATTAGTTCCAGCAGGTTTTTTGAGGAATCTTTGGGATTTTCTAAATATGAAATTATATCATCTATGAAAAGAGATCATCTTACTCTTTCTTCTCCAGTTTTAATACTTTTCATTTCTTTTTCTTGCCTAATTGCTCTGGCTAGGGCTTCCAGTCCTGTACTGAATACAAAGTGGCATCCTTCCCTTGCGCCTAAGCTTAGAGGGAAAATTTTCAGTCTTTTACCACTGAGCATGATGCTAGCTGTGGGCTTTCCATACATGGCCTTGATGATGTTGAGGTGGTTTCTTTTCATTCCTAGTTCGTTGAATGCTTTTATCATGAAATGGTGTTGAATGTTGTCAAATACTCTTTCTGCATCAATTGAGATGATCATGTGGAAGTTGTCTCTTCAATCTGTTAAGGTGGCGTGGTGGCCGCTGGCCCTTCTCACAGACTACGATGGCACTGAAGTGCTGCCTCCATGAGGGGGCTGTGGGCACAGGGACCAGCCAGTGCCGGGCATGCACCACCCACCCTAGCAAGCGTGCCTGCCTTCCAAGAGAGCATTTATGACCGTTCCTCTATTCCCGACTCCATCAAGTTCGAATGTCTGCTAAACTGAGAGCCTAGCACAATTTTAATGGGTTTTAATGGCAGGAAATTGCGTGTTTATATGTACATCTATACAAGGAGATCATCGTCAGCAGCACATCTGCCAAAATCAGGACTTTGAAAAACAAAGTTTATACCCTTAAAATTGTTTTTACAACTTCATTATCAAATCACATCCTTCTTTTATTTCCTGCAGGCCCTTCTCACGCTGAACGTAAGATATCACAGGTGCTTTAATAAAATTTATTTTGAACCTCCTGTATTTCATTATGCGAAAATGGGTTTCTAGCTGCCTACTCTAATTAAGAAAATGACACTATTAAGTAGATGTCTTTTAAGCGGACTCAACTGCATTACCTGTGGCTAACCTCACATAGAAATAGCCAAAATACATTAATCTGTACAAAAGTTGATAGTTCAAAATCATTCAGATGCCAATTATGCACCTGTTTGACTCATTTCTAGTAATTTTATGTAGCATTAGATTTGCCATTCTTAGTTTACAACCTATTAAACCTGATAAAATTGAAATATGGGCTCCCTGGGTCATAAACGAACATAAAGGACTCTCAGACAAATGAAGTGCTCAGAATAGAAATATTTACTACACTTTACTGAGAGGTTTTCATAAAATTTCTCAAGCTGCAATCGGTGTTCTTCCTAACGGAGCGTGCCGGAACCTTCCTGGACGAGTGTGTGTCCACTGGAAGACAATCGTTCTTGACAAAAGGTAACGACACACAGAGTCTTCACCCCAACTCAGAGACGTTATATTGTCCAGAGACCCGCAGGCATCGCTGGGCAGAGACGTGCCTTATCGATGTGACCCCAAAGGCAGGAGCAAACTGTACCTGACAAAGCCCAGGTGTCTCCCGCCCGGCATGCCCAGAAAGCATCCCAACCATGTCTGCTTCCAGCTTGCTCATCTGGGGAGGGGGCACTTCCACGCAGAAAGCCTGCAAGGTGTGCCCTTCAGGTGAGACCCTCACCCAGGAGTTGGCGGGGACCTGGGAGGGGGTCCCACACATCAGGGCGCACAGGCCCCACAACAAGACGTCTTTCCGTCTCCCAAACCTGCTCTGGGCTCACTACGCACAGAAGAATTATGAAACCAGGAGACCGTGTTCATCTGTCGGGCAGCACCTGCCCGGTGAGTCCGCTGGGGCAGGAGGGGGCAACAGGGAGAGGACTGAGCAAGGCGGGAGCCGGCGTCCTGGTGGGAAGCAGGAGCCGTGCCACGAGCACACCAGGAGAGCTGAGGGGCGTGTGCAACCGGGTTTCCAAAAAGCAGCCAACTTACAGCAGAGTGGGGCGTCCCCAGACACTGGCAGAGCCCCCTCCTGCTATCCCAAAGCCGGTTCCGGGAGGTGCAGCCCAGAGCGCTCACGGTACTGAGCCCCCTCCCCCCTCCCCCCCACCATTGGCACCTGCAGCCGTCCTCCTCACCTTGGCCACTGCCCGTTACCATGGGAACCGGCCTCCGAGGCCAGCAGCAGAGGAGCAGGGGCTCTTTTTCCACTCTGCCACCTGGGTCCTAATCCCATCTCTGTTTCCAGAGAACTCCGCCTTGGCCGTGCCTGGCTTCCAGCGACCTTGGTTGGTCCTTCCTGGCCTGGCGGAAGCCTATTTCCATAGCAACTGGCCTTGGGCCTCGGGGGCAGGTGTGGGAGGAGGTCCGTGGCCCGGCCGTGGATTTGGCGAGGGCGGCACCCAGGCCCACCGTGGCCTCCACGGACTGCTCAGCGAGTCACACAAGGCCACGGGGGTCTCGTGAGACAGGAGTCCTCCCCCCCTGCCCTGCAGCTCTGGCCCCATCCGCTCCGCGCAGATGTGCAGCCTGGCGCCCTGCTGGCAGGACACTCTTCTGAACAGGGCCAAGAGGCCCGGCTCCTCCCAGCCCCCAGGTGGGCGCGAGCCCCCATGGCCACGGGGAAAGCGCATCTGTGCAGAAGAAAGTACAGCAGCCCCTGCGGGGTGCCCCCAGCCCCGCTGGCCTCCCCAAGCCGGGGCTCTGTCCTGGGCCTGGCGTGGGGTGCAGCTTCCCGGGAGGGGGGAAGGAAACCACGGCCTGCAGGGAGCATGACTGCGGATGGCAGGGTTCCTTCAGACACATGAGAAAGTTGGTGTGTACGCTCCTGTGCACACGTGTGTGTGCATGTATGTTTGCCTTTTCTATGCAAGTGTCTGCATGTGTGCTCATGCACGTGGGGTGCATACATGTGCAGCTGAGTGTGCTTCTGTGCACGTGTATACATTTGAGTATATATATGTGTAGGTGTGTTTGTGTCTCTGCGCATGTATAAGTGTGGGTATTTGTGTGTGCCCATGCGTTTCTTCATGTGTGTGGCTTGTACATGTATGTGTGTACACATGTGCATGCATGTGAGGACAGGATAAAGTCAGAGTTGAGCCATTTTACACGACTAACGGCCTTCAGAGCTACAGGTCCTGTACTTTATACCATGCTTCACCTGCAGAGTACATTAGTCTATACCTACACTTTCTGGGCACTTTGTGTTTAATTCTTACAGCGAAGGGCAGAGATTTCAGAGTTTGGCCTGACTGGCAACAAACACGAGTCACCATCCTCTAGACGTGCGCGGACTTTGGAGAATTTCTTATTTTGCCAGTGTTTTCTTTGCCTGGATTCCTGCAGGGAACCCCCCGGGTGTAAGTGCCAGGGCTCTAGGACGTGGCCGGGTGGGCCAGGAGCTGCTCGGGGAGGCCGGACGCTGCCCGGGCTCTCTGCTACCTGCCCCGGGCTGGGTCCCTTCACCCACGAGGCCCGTCGGCAGAAGCAGAAGTCCAGTCCCTGGAAGGCCAGGGGCACAGCTGCCCAGCCCCGGCTCAAGTGGGGCAGCCAGACGACACCAGGAAAAGCTCCCTGGCTCTCCTGACCCCAGAGAAGGGCGAGCAAGGACCCCTCAGGCCACACGCCCGCCCATGGGGCAGGAAGCCGCCGCTGCCGTGCCTGTACCACTGCGCTCCAGCACATGGGGCGTCTGCCACTCCTGTTCACACTCCAGCACATGGGGCGTCTGCCACTCCTGCTCACACGAAGGAGTCAGCCACATCTTTGCTGCCCCAGTTTGCAGGGGAGGAAGTTCTGCACCTCACCGGGAGCGCCCTGCCCAGGACGGGGCCACAGGACTCAGACCCAACCCAGGTCCCTCCCACCCGGGAACCGGGTCCCTCCCACTCAGGAACCCAGGTCCCTCCCACTCAGGAGTCCAGGTCCCTCCCACTCAGGAGTCCAGGTCCCTCCACTGAGGAGCCCGGGTCCCTCCCACTCAGGAGTCCAGGTCCCTCCACTGAGGAGTCCGGGTCCCTCCCACTCAGGAGCCCGGGTCCCTCCCACTCAGGAGCCCGGGTCCCTCCCACTCAGGAACCGGGTCCCTCCTACTCAGGAACCCGGGTCCCTCCCACTCAGGAACCAGGTCTCTCCCACGCAGGAGTCCAGGTCCCTCCCACTCAGGAACCGGGTCCCTCCCACTCAGGTCCCTCCCACTCAGGAACCAGGTCCCTCCCACTCAGGAACCAGGTCCCTCCCACTCAGGAACCGGGTCCTTCCCACCCAGGTCCCTCCCACTCAGGAGTCCAGGTCCCTCCCACTCAGGAACCAGGTCCCTCCCACTCAGGAGTCCGGGTCCCTCCCACTCAGGAACCAGGTCCTTCCCACCCAGGTCCCTCCCACTCAGGAACCAGGTCCCTCCCACTCAGGAGTCCGGGTCCCTCCCACTCAGGAGCCCAGGTCCTTCCCACCCGGGTCCCTCGCACTCAGGAACCTGGCTCGGCTGCTCCCTCCCCACCCCCCTGGAGCCCCCTCTCAGAAGCGCCTGCAAGGCAAGGCCATGACTTCGGGGCCGGGGACCCAGGGTCGGGCAGAGACCACCTGTGCCTGGGGCTGCACCTTGCAGCTCATCCTGGCTCCGGCCTTCCCGGGAGCTGCTGCCTTCCCCCACCCACAGATTTTTGTTCTCGAATTTGCCTTTGAAAAGATGCACTACTTCAGGAGTGCTCTTCTAATAAAGACTCGTCCCCTACAAATAACAAACTCGTGTTTCTGTACCACGGCGTCCCGGCTCTGGAAACAGAAGGAGGCACCTTGGCGGCTGGCACGTGGAGCTCTATTTCCACCTGCTCCCTGATTAGCAATCAGGGCTCCAGGGCTGCTCTGATTAACACACAAGCAGACGGGAAGCTCCCAGGCCTCGGAGGGTGCCACGCGGCCCCGGCAAAGGAAACGGGAGTCAAACGCTGACCCGGCCGTGCGGACGGTGCTGGGGAGGGGGTGTTCACAGAGCTGCTCACAGTGTGATCTCCCCGGCTGGTTTCTGCACCCAGCGTGGGAGAGCGCCGGGCGCCACGGAAGTCGGCCGCTCCGCCCACTCCGCCAACGCCTGGGATGGGTGCGCAGCCGGGATCCTTTCAGCAGGCCCCCACGGGGCGTGATACCTGCAGAAAGCAGGTGCACACTCATCATCTCATTTTAGCCTAACAAAACTTGCCTGCCCTTTGTGGTGTCTTTTCCAATGAGAACACAGAGTTGGGAGGGTAAGTGACTTGTCCAGGTCATGCAGGCGGAGAGGGGTGAGGCAAGGACTGGATTCCGGTTTTCCAGAATCCTCTCTGTTGGTTTTCTCTTTTGTTTATTGATTCACTTTTTTTTTATTGGGGTGAAATGTGCCTAACATAAAATTAAGCACTTACAGTGTATGGTCCCATGGTATTCCGTACATTCCCCAGGTTGCGCAGCCAACACCACCACTTGGTCCTGGAACTAGTCCATCAACCCCAAAGGAGGCCTCGTGCCAGGCGGGCAGGAGCCCCACGGCCGCCCTCCTCCCCCGACAACCACTAACCTGCCTCTGCCTCTGCACACGCACCAATTCTGCGCGTTCCACGTGCCTGGAATCAAACTGCACATGGCCTTTGTGTCTGGCCGCTTCAACTCAGCATAATGTTCTCAAGGTTTAACCAAGCTTATTCTTTCCTTTTAATGGCTAAGTAGTATTCCCCTGTGTGGGCAGTCCACGCTTTTCATCCATCCATCTGTTAATGGACACTTGGATTGTTCCCACTTCTGCCTATTGTGAGCAGGGTTGCTATAAATTTTTTTGTGCAAGCATTTGTTTCAACACCTGTTTTCAATTCTTTAAGATACACACCTAGGAGTGGAACTTCTGGGTCATATGGAAATGTTACGTTCAGCTTTTTGAGGAACTGCCAAGCGATTTTCCAAAGTAGCTGCACCTGTTTGCATTCCCACCACGAAGGTTCAGATTTCTGCATAATCTTGCCAACATTTATTTTCCCTTTTTTTCTTTTGATTATAGCCGTCCTAATGGAAGTGAAGTATTATCTCACGGTGGTTTTGATCTACGACAGCCTAATGACTACTGACATTAAACAGTATTCACATGCTTGCTGGTCACGTTCATACATTCTTTGGAGAAATGTCTATCCAAGTCCTTTGCCCACTTTGTAATTGGGTTGTTTTTATTTTTGTTGCTGAGTCATAAGAGTCCTTTATATAATCTGGATACTAAACTCTTATCCAATCTATAATCTCTAAAAATATTCTCTAATTCTGTAGGCTGTTTTTCCACCCTCTCGATAGTGTTCTTTGATGCACAAAGGTTTTTAATTTGGATGAAGTTCAAATTATCAATTGTTTCTTTTGTTCCCTGTGGTTTTGGTGTCACATTGAAGGATTTATAACCAAACCCCAGGTCATTAAGATGTATCCCTAGCTTTTCCTCTAAATGTTTTATAGTTTTATCTCTTAAATTTGGTCTTCTATCTATTTTGTATAAATATTTGTATATTGTGTTAGGCAATGGTCAAATTTCATTCTTTGGCATGTGGATAACGAGTTGTCCTAGCACCATTTGTTGAAGAAATTATTCTTTCTCCATTGATTGGCACCTTCTTGAAACCAACTAGCTATAAATAGCATGGCCTTATTTCTGGACTCCCCATTTTATTCTATCAGTCTATATATCTATCACTGTGCTAGCGCCACATTGTTTTGGTTATGGTAGCTTTATAGTTAAGTTCTATGTGAACCCTTCAACCTTGTTCTTTCTTATAGTTCTTTTGCAAGAGCTATTTGAGGTCCTTTCAAATAGTCCATAGGAACTTTAGGATTAGCTCTTCCATTTCTGCAAAAAGGGTTCTTGCAAGATTGATAGGGACTGCATTGACTCTGTAGAAAGATCTGGGTAGTATTGCCATCTTAATGAAATTAAGTCTTCTCATCCATGAACGCAGGATGTCTTTCCATTTATTTATTTACTCTTTAATTTATTTCAGCAATGCTTTATAGTTTTTGCTGTACCATTCTTTCTCCTCCTTGGTTGAGTTTATTCCTAAGTATTTTATAATTTTTGATGCTATTGTAAATGGAATTGTTTTTCAAATTTGACTTTGTTTTAATTTGATTATAGTCTCGATATAGCTCTCTTTGGGCTTATCCTACTTGGTTTGTTGAGCTTTCTGTGTACATTCATGAATTTCATGAAATCTATGAAGATCTTAGCCATCACTTCTTCTGATAATCTCTCTGCCTCTTTGCATCTCTCTTCCCCCTCTGTGACTCCCGTAATGTGTATGCCACGTGGCTTGGTGGTGTGCCCCAACTCCTCAGGCTCTTTTCACTTTTCTTCATTCTTTTTTCCTTCTGCTCCTCAGACTCAAGAATTTCAACTGTCCTGTCTTCAAGTTCTCTTGACCTAGCTTTCTTCCTTCTGCTCAATGGGTTCCTGTCTAACTCCTCTAGTTAATTTTTCATTTTAGTTATTGTACTTTTCAGCTCCAGAATTTCTCTGTGGTCTCTTTTATAATTTCTATATTGTTATTGATATTCTCTATTTATTGGGATATAATTATCCTATTTCCTTTATTTCTTTGCCTAGTTTCCTATTGTTCCTTGAACATATTTAATAATATGCTCAATAATATCCTCAACAACTTAATATGCTCAAGTTGATTTAAATCTTACTCTCATAAGTTTAATATCTCTGCTTCCTTAGGGACGGTTTCTGTTCGTTTATTGTTTCACATGAATGAGCCATATTTTCTTGCTTTTTGCATGTATTGTAGTAATTTTTTGTTGAAAATGAGACATTTTGTATATTATAATGTGGTAACTATGGAAACCAGATTATGCCTATCCTCAGGGTTTGTTGTTCCTGCTGTGGATTGTAGTTGCTTGCTTAGGGAATTTGGTGAACTATTTTTAAAGACTGTATTCTTTGTTGTGTGTGATATTGTCAGCAATGTTTTGACAGAGATTTCCTTGAATGCCTGGAGCACCTTCCCCTCCACTCAAAAAAATAAAGTGAAGAAACACTCTGCTGGTCTTTGCAGATTGGTTCTGTACTGCGATGCTCCTTCCCCACTCAGCCAGTCCCTGTCAGCCCTGCCTCAGCCTCCACATCCTGCCTGCACTGAGCTCAAAGGTCGGCCGGAGGAGAAACACGAGGTCTCCTCAGGTCTTTCATGAGTCCATATCCTGCCCTGGGCATACGTGTGGCATTCTGAGTTTTCCATAATATGCAGGATCTTTTCTGTTGACTATTTTCCAGAGTTTTGAAAAAGTTGATTTCCACGTTTTTTTTTCTGTGTATGTGCGTGTGTGCACATGTGCGGGTGTGTGTGCATGTACTTGTGTGTGTGTGTGTGTGTGTGTGCACATGTGCGCTTGTGTGTGTGTTTCCGTGGATAGACAGCCTGGAGCTTCCTCCTCCCCCACTTTTCCTGCCCCGCCTCCTCGGCTGGCTCACCCCCTGCAAGCTGCTCTGCAAACCCCCTTAGCAGGGGCACTCAGAGGAGGGAGGTGGAGTCGGCTGTCCCGCAGCCCTCTCTGTGCAGGGCGCTACACCTTCCCACACTCTTATCCTCTCCTCTTCCCAGCTGGACCCTGCCAGGATTCCCATTTCTCCCATTTTATGGACCACGAGTTTGCAGGTGACCAAGGTCACCACGGCCCCAGGCTGCAGAGCTACGGAGCAGCAGACAGAGGATGTAAAACAAGATCGCTCTCTGGCCCCAGGCCCCAGGCCCTGTGTCCTGTGCACCACAGTTGCGTGTGGCTGAAGTTTAGGAGCTGTCCTGGACTGTGTTCCCCTCCCTCCTCCTCCTCCACCCTGAGGTCCTCCTTCTTGAAGGCTGAGCACGTAGCCTGCCCCACGGCCGGGACACAGGGACAGCTCTGTGGCTTTGCTACTCAAATCCCAACAGACAGGTCCTCTGCCCTGCTGTTGGAGAACCCGGAAACCCAGGGCCCTTCGTGGCCGTAGCTCCAAACACAGACAATTTGTAAAAGTTGATGTGTCAATTCTTTGCAGTTTTTTTCTCATTTAGTTATGAAAACATTATGTTTCACTTAAGGAGCCAAACAGTTGGTGTTTATCTTCCACCACTTACCACAAGTGTGATTTGAAAAACAAACCGATTTTCCAGCTGCTCAGTGATTAAACTGTTTGACAATTTACGTCTTGGTGTTTGATTTGTGGTCCAGGAGGTGAGAAGTACAATAAATATGTCCTTCTTGTGCCTGAGCTGAGCTGACATCCTCTGCGTCCTCAGGATACTTAGCCAGTCCTTTGCAAACAAAAAAAAAAAAACCTGCCTATTGGGGTAATTTAAATGGAGCTGAAAACGACCCCAAGTTAGGCTGCAACTCTTCTTTTTTTTTTTTTTAATTGAGTCAGAGTCTCACTCTGTTGCCCGGGCTAGAATGCCGAGGCGTCAGCCTCGCTCACAGTAACCTCAAACTCCTGGACTCAGGCGATCCTCCTGCCTCAGCCTCCCAAGTAGCTGGGACTACAGGTATGTGCCACCATGCCCAGCTAAGTTTACCTGTACATATTATTAGATGATCAATTAATTTCTTTCTATTTTTAGTAGAGACGGGGTCTCGCTCTTGCTCAGGCTGGTATCAAACTCCTGACCTCGAGCGATCCTCCTGCCTCGGCCTCCCAGAGTGCTAGGATTGCAGGCGTGAGCCGCCGCGCCCGGACTGCAACTCTTCTTAATCCACTTGAACCTAGTGCCGAATTAGGAGGCAAATGCGCTGGAGCCAGGTGTGCTCTGTTCCAGAACAGCTCCGCGCTGAGGCCCGGCAGGACCTGCACGCGAGGAGCCACCGGGGTTCGGGTTGGGAGGGCCGCGCCGTGGACGGACCTTCAGGACACGCAGGAGCGCCTCAGGGTTCGGGAGTTGTTTTCTCTTCGGCGTCTGTGTTGTTTCAGAATCACAAAGTATCATGAAGGAGGAGAAGAGGCGGTTAACGCGGGGAAAGGTGCACCGGGGTTTCAAGCGCTTCCGTCTGGCTGCAGGTGCGTGGCGCTCGGCGCGGGAACGATCCATCTCACACGGTGAACAGCCCCGCGGCACAGTGTTCGAGCTCGTTATCCGAATGCAGCGCCTGATTAAGTCCCTCTGCTGCCCATTTAGAGAACAAGCAGTTCACCCGATTGGTAGAATCCGTATTTCCAAATACAGACTAGCGTCAGGTGGGAGCAGGCAGGTGCCAAGTCAGCCAGGGTCACCCACACCTGTGGGTCAGGGGGCGCTGACTGCTCACCACTGGGCCACGCCCTGGGGGTCCTGTCCAGCCAATGGCCAGGTCCCAAAGCCAAGCAGGGACACAGTTCCTGTCACCAGAGGGGTGACGTCAGCCCCACGGCGGCGCGTCCAGGAGGTTCAGGGAAGACGCAGTGGGCGCACCTTGAGGAACCGGAGGTCGAGGCACAGTTGTAGAAATCTCACACGCCCGTGCGCCCCAGGCCGGGTCTGGGCTGAGGAGGCTGAGGTCAGCGTCCCCGAGGTCCTGGATGACAAGAGCCCCACGGATGAGAGTCCAGCGATACGCGGGAGCTGACACCTTCCAGCAACCTCCCAGGGACACGGTGGGGGGAGTCGTGCATGCAGAGGTTTAGCCAGCAGAGCACATGGCACTGCCCTGGTCAGTCGTCCTGGGCTATACGACCCTTCGGACACTGGCACCTGCAGCCTCTGTGTCACCATTCTGCGCTAACTGGCACCGTCCCTGTCCCTTCCAGCTACTTCGGCTGGGCTGCGAGTCCAGAGTGCAGGTGCCCAGAGAGCGAGCCCAGGTCTTGGGTGGCCGTGTCGGGTGCCATCACTCACTCCTGCAGGTCTGCCACGAGAGCTCGGGCACTCTGGACCCCACCCTTACTTAGCACCGCCGTGAGGCCTGCAGCTCCGACCGCTGGCAAGGTCACCCCAGGCCGAGGGCAGGATGAGTGACTTTCTTCGGGGCTCTGCTCCTCCTCCCGGCCCCCCGTGTCCCCGAGCTCATTTGCATGGTAGATTTGTGTGCTGCTCAGGAAGACCTGGACCCAGAGCTGCTCGCCAATGTTTCCCACGCCTGAGAAGCAAACAAACGCGGGGGAACACGGGCGGCTACCGCAGCAGGGCAGAAACCGGGCGCTCTCTCGGCCAGCAACACGGAGGACCTCCCTGTGCCACGCCATGCCACGCCACGCCACGCCACACCGGGCCTGTGTTCCTGCCGTGGCCCCAACCCAGGAAGTAGCGGCACCGATGTGCGGAGTCTGACACTCATGTCACCGCAATGACGGGGAGGATACTCCCCCAGCCCTCCCCATCACCCAGCCTTTACGCCCAAATCAGCTCAAATTTACTTTTTAATTACGTACACGGCTTTCTATGTGAAGCTTCTGACTAGAAATATGTATCTCATTTTATTTTATGTTATTCAATTGACCCAAACACAAAGTCATTTTTCTTGAATACTGAGTGCTCATGTACCTTTTTAATTAAAGCTTTAAGAGCTCTTAATTAAAATCATAAATCACAGGCAGCAATTTCTACCTAGACTGTCTGGCAAGCGGTCCTGGTCCCCCTTCCGCTGTCGCGGCGACCTGGGAGACAGCCGGGGGGTGAGGGTGACTTCCACGCCCATCGATTGCCAGGCGGCCGCGGCACAGCGGGGGCGGGGTGCAGCCGGTGGTTCCGCGGCCGCGTCTCCGTCACCGGCCAGCTGCCCGAGGTGGCCCGCAGGCCGGGAGGCCTCCCGGAGAGCCCCATTCAGGGACACTCTTCCCACCCGCCCGAGTCCCCCTGCGCTGAGCCGGAGCACGGCGCCGCCCGTGCGTCCCTGCGGGGCGTGGCCAGCCGTAGCGGGAGATTTTGAGAGTCAGTAAGAATTGGCCACATACTCGCATTCTGAAAAAGTAGCATGTGGCTCTTGCCAACACCTCACTGACTGAGGTGTGGTTGGCATTCGGTGAACCGCTCTTACTTAAAGGGTGCAACTGGGCGAGTTTTGGAACAGCACACACCCGCGACACCGTCTCCAAGGTAACCAGCACCCATCCTGCCCCTAAGGACATCTCCTTTCTCGTCCCTCCTGCCCGGCCCCCCACCCCGTACCCGCCCCCAACCCGGGCAACCCCATCTGCTTTCTGTCGCCATAAACCTATTTGCATTTGACGAAATTTTTTACAAATAGAATCATACAGGATGCATCATTTTTTGACTTGCTTCTTTTACTCAAAATAATTTTGAGTTCCCTCCAGGTTATTGCGCTGCCGATAACAGTTCTTTTTATTTACTTATTTATTTAATCTCTAAGTGATATTCCCTTGCATGGATGTGCCACATTTTCCCCTGTCTCCTGTTGATAAACTCTGAGCTATTTTCGGTTTGGAGACCTTCCTAATAAAACTTCTACGAAACGTCACATAGCTTTTATATTTTATGCGCTTTCTTTTCTCTTGGGTAAATACCTAGTAGTAGAGTTGCAGGATCATCGTGTAGGTGCATCTTTAACTTTTTAAGAAATCTCCAAATCGTTTTTCAGAGTCACACCGTCTCGCCTTCCGTCCAGCAGCATGTGAGGGTTCCAGTTGCTCGAATTCTCCCCCAGACGTGGTTCGTCAGTCCTTCCGCTTTAGACCTGCTACCTGGGGCACAGTGGTAAGCCAGCGTGATTTTAACTTACGTTTCTCAACAGCTAATGATGCTGAGCATCCTTTCGGTGTTTTCTTGCCATCTGCACATCTTCTTTAGAGAATTATCCGAACCTCTCACCCACCGTCACGGTGGACAATTCACTTTCTTACCGTTGGGTTTTCAGTCTTTTCTACGTGCCAGGTGTAGGTGCTTTGTCAGAACTGTGGCTTGCACCTATTTTCCCCAGTCCGTGGCTTGACTACCTGTTACCTTAATGGTGTCTTTCAAAAAGTGCATATTCTTACTTGTGATGAAGCCCAATTCATCATTTTTCTTCTGTTGTGGGACATGCTTTTGATGTCATGTATAAAAAATATTTGCCCAAACCCAAGGACACAAGGATTATCTCCTATATTTTCTTCTTCTATGGTTTTCCATTTAGGTCTATGATTCATTTTAAGTTAAATTTTGTGTTTAGATCCAAAGTCGCCAAGAAACCAGTAAGCAGAGAAAGGAGAGTTTGCACCATCCCCCGGGGGAGGAAATACATCCTACCCGTGCGTTTTGTGGAATCTGGCACTGTTTGCTGACCGAGCCGTTTTGGAATTATCAAGGGCTCCTGTGATCGGTGAATTTTACATAAAAATCTGTCGGCTGGATGATTTTTGAGAATTGTGTTCAGGAAATAGAGGCTGGATGGCAACACACGAACAGCCTTTGGTTCAGCTCAGTGAACATTGATCAGATACCTCCCTGGGCTCTCTGGTTGGGAAACAAAACAGACGGGGCCATCACCCCATCTAGATGCTATTCTAGAAAGTTCCTCCCTGATGGAGGATTTAAATTTTAATGTTGTGGATTCGGAGACATTTGCATAACTAAAGGAGAGATCATGATTTCTTACCAAAGGATGTGTTCTTAAGGAAAGTGTATATAATTCATGTTTATAAATATAGGGAAGGACTTGAAAGCAAACAGAACTGCTTCCCAATCCCTCCACCAAAAGAAAACACTTTTTCCGCTGTTTATCATTCCAGGATTGTGCACAGGTGTAAGTTTAAAGAGACCGTTCTAACACATGCACATGGCAGCTTTACTTGCAAATACAGGGTCATGTGTATAAACTGTTCTCCTAGTGTCCCGCATTAGCCAAGCTACCGCTGCAATAGTACTGTGCAGTACACAGCGTCACACGCCAGTGGTGCACGTGGTGTTAGTCCCGTGCACAGCCGTGCAAGTCCATATGCGAGGGTGGCCCGGCTGGGCAGCTCCACTCACACCTGGGCTCACGTTTGCTCCACACGTTTCCGCGCTGGGGCCCAGACTCACCGGGCTTTCTCACCTCCTGGCGGGTCACTGGAGAACGGGCCAGGCCACACCACGCCGGCACGTTGAAGGAGTGTTCCTGAACCACATTTGCTCACCTCCATTAGCCAAAGCAAGTGGCACGGCCAAGCCCAACATCCCTGGCAGGGGCAGGCACACGGGGCGGCCACACGGCAGGAGGAGGGAGGAGCGGGACACTAACCACCCTCTGCAGGTCTGACAACGCGTGGGGACTGTCCTTCCGTGGCAATGAAAACATAGCGGCGGCGTCTTTCCCGGCGACTACAAGTACCCGATGTCACTGACACATGGTAACCTATTTAATTAACCCTTTGTGCCCAGGCCTTCAGGGTTGCTTTTAATGCTTTGGAGTCATGGTAACAGCGCCGTGGTGAGCGCCCTGTCCGAGGCCAGGGTCATTCTGCATGACGTGGGAGGAGGCTGAGCAGGAGCTTGTTCCTCCACGGCAGCTGAGCGCATAGGGCCTGCAGGCCCTGACAAGCTCTCCGGGACAGAGCAGGAGCTGTCCTCCCTGGTCCTGGCCTCCCGCCCACTGCCCCGTGCACAGAGCCACCTGACACCTGCCGGGCGAGGACGGCGCTCGTCTCGAGCACTGGCTGGGAATTCTCTGCCCCTGCCCAGCCAAGCGACTCTGCTTCCTTAGAGGAAGCAGACCGCCCCTGCTCCCCGTCTGTGGGGTTCCTGCAGAGATCAAAGCGACCAGGGCTGGTGAAGTCCCTGGAAGGAAGACTGGGACTGCCACAAGCAGAGCCTGGGTGTGCCCTCACCCTCCACGCTTGATCGCCTCCAGCCGGGGCGCGAAGAGCAAGACCGAAAAAAACCCAAAAGTGTCCTAAATGCCGTGGTCCAGCCCCACAACCCTCATTGCCTTTCTCTTTCCTGACCTGGAACAAAATACTTGTCAGTGTCCAGATGCTCTTACCAGGGACAGAGGAGGCAACGGCTACACCTGGCCTGTCTGCACACAGGTGCCCTTAGGTTGGACGAAGGGTGTTTGAGGACTGTATTTCGTTCTTAAGGAAGAATACATGACATCTAGAAGATGCATCAGTTTTCATAAAATATAAAAATACGCATAACTACTTTAAGTTGGACACAGCCATGTAGCTAAAGGTGCCCCGTGAGCGGAATCATGTGTGTGCGTGAAGGTCTGCACATGCTCCTCGGTGTTCAGACGTGGGGGGCGTGGCCTTGGCCAGGCAGCCCATGGGAAGATTGCCGCGGGGCGGGCCTCGAGCACACGGGAGGTCACACGCTCACCGCGGTGGCCTTTCCCTGGGCGGTGGGGGGACGGGAATCTCACTTCCCTCTTCTGATCCACCAGCTTCTCTGTTTCTTTACAAGGTGTGTATTTCATACTATATTTAGCTGCAGTCACAACAACTCCGCTTGTAAGTTTGTTTGGGAAAAAAAAAAAAATCAAAGGACATTCATTATGCATGAGCCTAGAAAGATTCAGCACACGCCCCAAATCGATAAAAGACACCTCTTCTTTCCATCTTATAAATTCTGCCCGCACTTCCACCTCTGCAGAAGAAACAAGAAGCCCAGGTTTTAGCGGAAGACAACTGAATTCCATGTTTCACCTGGAGTCCCCAGCCCGGATCAGAGAGTCCTGTCCCAGGTGAGCCCTGGCTGTCTCTGGCAGAACACTGCGGGACAAACACAGCGAGGGGGTGGACAGGGTGTTTCCTGCATTCCCCTGCTGGGGGAAGGAACTTTAACTCGGCTGTTTTTCCATCTGCCCCGATTACCTGCCAGTACACCCCCTACCTTATAGGACCTTACTTTTAGGCGGGTTTTCCCTTCCCTCCATGCAGTATTTTGTTGTTGCTAAAACAACATAAGATAACGAACTGTGCTCCCAACCTTTGCGGGCTGCCGGTTCTGTCCTCAAAACCATGTTGCCACCACCCTGGTGTGGTTGGACCCCAGGGGTTAGTGCGTTGGCACCTCTTCAATTCACCGCTTACCAAAGGGGCCCTTTCCTCGCCATGGCTGCCAGGTGGACGGGACCCTGGCGGGTGTCCAGGGGGCAGCCCAGACGGCTGCTGGTGAAGTCCCAGGGTGTCCAAGGTCCCAGACTGGCTATTCTAGCCACCCCCCAACCTCCTTCTCCTTTTTCTTTAAATGAGGGGCCAAGTCCACATTTTTCTTTTTGTCCTGGCTTAGCCCCGGGGCTGCTGGCTCTGCAGAGCCCAGACCAGTCCCTCCAGCCTGGGGGGCTTCCTGCTGGGGGGCTCCTCCTCCCACTAACACCAGAGGACAAACAGCGACTGGGGGACGTGACTTTGATCACAGACAGGACCAGCCCAGGGCTCCCTCTCCTTCCCCAGGAAAGTCCGGAGATGTCCCGAGAGGGGCTGAGAAGGGGACCCAGCCAGCCCACCTGAGCCATCACCTGGGGCCTCCTGGCAGGGTCCATGCAGCACGCCCCCTGCCCCTTTTCCCCAGCTGAAAGGCTCCCTCTTCCCCTTCATGGCCCACACCAGTGTCCTGGTGGGACCCAGGGCAGTTAGAGCAAGGCGGACCCCAGGTCCCTGGCCCTCCCGGTGCTCTGCATCCCCGAGACGTCAGCGGGTGGGGCACATGTGCCCTGGGCATCTCCGCGTTTCAGCGCCGAGTCCAGCACCGCAGCCCGACTCACGCCTGCTGCCTTCAGCCTGGACACTCTTTGCCACTCCCCTCCGTGGGCCACAGGCTGCATTTCTGGGTAGTTTTGCTTCTAGCCTGATGTGAAGGTGAGCGTCCCGGCTTAGGGTTTGGTAAGGCGGCGTGTTTGAACTTGCAGCGGCTGTGAATTGCGTCTATACTTTGTGTTTTGCTTTTTATAAGTTTATACCTGTAAGAGGAAGATATATGTACACACACCCGTGTTTACATGTAAACACACCCGTTCGTGCATAGATGAACACGCAGGTGTGCACGTGTACGGGCACATGGGCACACACACTTGCCGGCGGCTCACAATGGTCTGAGTCCCCACCCCTGACCTACCGGACCAAGGCCCAGCCCTGGCTCCTCCCAAAGGGGCCGCCGGCTCTCAGGACAGCCCAGAGCGTGGCCCTCCCGTGCCTTCGCCCGCCGCACGCGGTGGTGACAGGCTGCGCGAGTTGGCACGGTTTCCCCCGCTCTGGTCACTCTTCCCTGCCTCCAGCACCCTTCAGAAATCGGGTAAGAGAAGAAATCACAGCAGAGAGCTGAGCGGCGGGGCTCCACCGGGCCAGAAGTTACTGGGAGAGCCCGACTGTCACAGACGGGGCCACGTGCTATGAGGCAGCCATGACGACTGTCACTGGGCCGGCGTCATCCTACGCGCCAAACCAAGGACGACGCTGTTGACCCTCCGATACCGGCTTAGGTGACGCTCCTTCCTGGGAGCCGAGTCGCGCTGAGACAGGGTGCACCTGTGACCTGTGACCCCTGGCAGCTGCAGTCTAACCTCCCGGCTGGGCCTCTCTGGCGGATGGCCCTGAGCCGCCTCCACGCTCTGCGGGGCGGGCCCTGGGCGCGGAACCCTCTCTCGCGCGGCTCATCACTGAGCTTCGCGCTGCACTGGCTCCATCCCGGAGTCTTTCGGGTCCTTCTTCTTTTCTCCCCACTACAGAACGGATTTGCAGACACTGGCTGGCACTTGCATTTGGGATGTGAATATAACGTGCGGCAACCGTAAGCCTCAAACCAGCAGAAGGGCACGCTGCTCAGGAGCCCAGGTCTCAGATAACTGCCACTTGGCGTTATGTTGCAAAGAACACTAAAATACACTGGAATGCGTAAATGAATATTAACGTCAGTCATGTGTATCAGAAATCACAGGGGATTCTAATTCCTCTCGTGCCGTTCATTAAGACCTGCGACACTGACCAGGGTGGACAGGCGTGACCTCCCCACCCGTGTTGCCTCCGGGCCACAGCCCCGGGCCCGGGGGGACCGACAGGGGCAAACTTTTCCTTAAGGCCTGTTTTCTCACGTATCCTGTGGGAATAGCCGGCTACTTTCCACTTAGTAATTGTTTTTCCTTATTGACACTTGAATTAATTCGCCTTACAAGTGTGAAATATCCTGCTTTTGGGTAAGTCCCTGTTGATTTACACAGTCACATTGAGTTTCCTGCACTGGCCATATCGATCTTTCATTATTTGTCTATCTTAGACGCCCCTGTAATGTCTCTGTGGTTAATAAAGGACTTCCCGATCACCCTGGATTACCCGTCATTGGAAATTTAAGAGTATTATTCAAATGTTGTTTTACGTGAGGATTAATTCAAGGAAAGGATCGATAAATCGCACCCTGGTGGCCCCACAAAGAATGAGAAAGAGGGAGGCATCCAGGTACCTGTGGGTTGTGCCTCCAGGGCCCTGAGACCCCCGGGAGCCCCTGCTCCTCCTGCTCCTCCTGCCCCTCCGTGAGCTTCAGGCTCAGGGGGTACAACGCCCAGCTGAGCGGCACCCAGGTTCCAGGCCTGTGTCCGTCCGGTAACTTCCGAGAAGGCTGCGGCAAGAGCTAAGGACTGCTCTGGCCCAGCGGCTGTGAGGAGGGCAGCAGCCCCCACTGTTGCCCGGAAACAGAGGATGGAGGGGGGACAGGGGCAGGGCTACTGGGTCCCTCTGAGCCCAGAGCCAGACAGTCACCCCCTGCAGCCACAGGGCCACCCCTCTCCCTGGGGCCTTGTCACTGTAGCAGAAGCTGCTTGAGTGCCTTCCCCCAGCCAGGTGCTGCCCCCCCAAGGGGCCCCTCCCCCACCTTCCACCATCCTCCCCCACCCCCACCCCAGGCCTGCAGAGACCACCAGGCTGCTGGTGCCTTCTCAGATTCTCCGAGGCCCCCAGCCAGGCCCACCGTGCAGTGGCTCACTGGGGACCTGACCCGCTGACCACGGGGAAAGATCCGGGCGCCGGGGACCAGCTCCCAACAGCCTTCCAGGGCCTGTTCCTTCTGGGTTCTCAGGGCCCGAGGGTGGAAGGAGGCGCGAGGCGCTATCAGACCGATGAGCTGAGGTATATTCTGAAAATCTCAATTCTTTGACACTGCCAGGGACCCCAAAGGCTCGGACAGGACTTGCTCCTCCCCTGCGGCCTGGACACTTGGGATTTCCTTCCTTGATTCCCAAGACTACCCGCTGGCGACGCCCTGAGGCCCTTCCAGGCAGGAAACTGTGGACATCATCTTGGGGCTTCTAAGAAAAGATCAACCAATCCCCGAAGGAATGAATGAATGAATGAATGAACGAACGAACGAAGTGCGTAGGCGTGAGCAACTTGCGGGTCCTGTGACAAAGAGCCTGGGGTCACCAAGCCGACGCCCCTGCCAGCCCAGGGCAAAGGAGGCTTCTCTGGCTGGGGGTCTGAGGCCCTCAGCAGAGCTCAGACCTGGTCTGCCTCCTTTGTTTATAGACATTTGCATTTTGATCACTTAAGACTCAAGGAGGCAGGAAAGAGAGCAGCACTCCAAGGCCCTGCATCTCCTAATTCATTTGCATCCGCAAATCTGCATATAAATGGCAAAGCGGCCCAGCGAGGGCTCTCCCCCCCACACAGCCTGAGAATCTCCTTCCCATCTCTGTAGCTGCGGACATCAATTTGCACTCGCCTGTTACCAAATTAGACCCAGTAATGAGCCGCCAGCTGCCACCGCAGGGAGGGCCCAGGCTGCTTGTGCGCCCGCCCCAGGCCGGACCCCGCTGGTGGGGGGAGACCAGCGGGCAGCCCCCTTAGTGTGGAGCTGGGTGGGCTGGGAAGGGCCCCTGGCCACTTGCCTGGGTGCCAGGCAGGGAGCTGGGGCGTCTCCCAGGCAACAGGCTGGTCCCCACACACCAGGGGCTCTTTCCAGAGGAGGCTCTGAATTTGCAACTTAGCAGAAGGCAGGTTCTCTGCCATTTTTTTATGGGGGGTACTTATCACATTTTCACAGACAACACAAGCATAATTTTAAGTATCAAACATCTTTAATGTCTTTATTCCTCCTTGGGAAGTGACAGTAAACGCTCCTCTATTAATGGGCCGTTTCCTGTAAGGAGGAGATAAAGCGTCTATTCTTCTCAACCTGTCCAACAGAGCGGCCTGCATCCTGGGCAGGTGCATCCGTCTAGGCCGGCTCCCGCTTTGGAGCTAATTTGGAGCTGCCGCATCTCCAGCAGGTCCTCGAACTGGGCTTAATTCACATTCCAGCTTTAAAGACAAGGTCCGTTTCTCTCTGTTTCCTGATTGTCCCGTGGGCTCTCTGTGTCTCCAAATCCTGAGAGCCGCCTCTGCAGAGCCTCGCTGAGAAGGAGGTTTGGTGGTGGCCGGGCTTTAGAAGTACTGGCCAGCGTGGCCTGGAACGGAGGTATCCAGACAGAGGCTGGGAGGGAGGGAGGGGAGCTCAGTTTCCTGGAGGAAGCTGTTCCAGGTGCCAGCCGAGCTTCCCCAGCGGCTGTGCAGCCTCCAGCCCAGGCTCCCAGGACCGCTCCTTCCCCTCTGAAAGGCCTCCTGCTGGCAGAGAAACCGCCTGTTTGTTGGCAAAACATCTATTACATGTGGATGCGGCACATTTTAATTTAGATGTTGCTTCTAAAACATAAATGCACAAAGAGCACTGTCTATGGAAAAGAACCCAAGCTCCGTAAAACAATTTAAAGAGGTTTATTCTGAGCTGAACATGTGCGGCCACGGCCCAGAGAGCCACGCTCAGCGGCAGGGAGAATGCTGAGCCCTGACCTTGAGCACTGACTGTGGACTCCG